>JAMZAV010003609.1:0-75251 GCA_024449915.1 Sweltsa coloradensis
ACCGTAGATTAACTTTAACTTCATTTCACGTACCTAATAAAAACCGTAATATAAATCGACATGCAAGTTTGACATTGACAAATTCCAAATCCGAATCATCACTAACGACGCGACATTACAGTAAACCCGACTTTTATTTTACGTAATCCTTATCTGTACCTATTACACAAAACATTTTCAGATTCTTACAAAAGCCCCTTACAATTCGTCTCCCGAGGATGTCCGTCTGTCTCACTACAACCTATCTCTCTCTAGCTCTAGACTCAATCTTGATGAAACACACAAAAACAAGGTCGCTCCTCTCTCACAAAAATCGCTAAATATTTCCACAGAATTCAAAACAATTTGTATACCAATATTATATTTATAATCTTTTATTCGGTCAAACTTGGACAAAATTTACTTCGTAACCATTACAAAACTTCGCACATAAAACATCCGTTTATAATCCACTATCAATCAAGTTATACATCATATTCGTTCCTATCTTACAGTCAAGAACATTAATAGGGAACTGTCCTTCATTACCAAATTTGAATATGTCCCTACTAACAACCTCAAATACCGACCTGTAAAGTTTTTTTTGCGTCCTGCTTTATTAGCGCTAACTGTGAGCGAGGAAAAATTTGAACCGGGCTTCGCGCCGGAAAACGGCCATGCGCCATTGCAGGTGGGCGTGACGTCATCGCGAGGTTTGCCGAGGCGGCTAGCAGACAGTTCTGCCACTGACAGCACCTATTTGTGTTCGCGCGCTCTTCCCACGCATCAGATTATCCGGATAAAACGTATATTAATCAGTCAAATGCCGCGTTACAAATGGTGCATGGTACTGTGTACAAACACTACTTTTAAAACACCAGACAAAATATTCATTAATGTGCCAAACGAACAAAAATAGGAGAATTAACGCATGGTTCAAAGCTGCAAGACGAGATGTAAACAAACACGCGCCGTCTGCCGAATCCACACTTTACTGTAAGTATATGACTATAGCCTATAGTATATACATATTATTATAGTTGTTCTTCACTTTAATTTAACATATTAATAGCTTCATTTTTCCATTGCAGTTTTTTCTGCATACAAATCAAAGTCAACCACACATTATTTTAGTGGCCAAGCCATAGGAATACACACGTACGGAATTGTATCTTGGGATTTACATACCAGGGCCAAGGACTTAAGACTGTAGGCCTCATAACTAATAAATAATGCAAGATCATTTTTTATTTTAGCTACAAGAAGATGGAGAACTACACCAGTTTTTAACACTGTTTTTCTTCAATTAAAACAATGAAAAACAACCTAAAATGAGTAATACTTTATAAATAGCCTAGTTATTTATATTATTAAATATACACTTACAAGTTTCATTTCATGATGTTTTATTGTAAGCTATAAGTAGGGAGGAGTGACGCAGCCTAGGCTTAGGCCTTCGAGGCGTAAACTGGGCATTTGCCATGGTAAAATGCATCATGGCAGACAGTACCAACCCTTTTCACTAAAATACTCCGCCTACAAAACCTTTGACGTCGCTATTTTAAATATTTAGGAGTTTCAACTGAAAAGTACTTTTGCTTGAAATAGCGATGTTAAAGGTTTTGAAGTTTTTTTTTTTTAATATAACCGCAAAAACGTGATGATTCATTTTGTTATTTTTATTATGTTCTTGTCCGGGTACACTCATACTACAACAACTCTGCACTGCAGGCCTAAAAGATGGCGACCCGAAAACAGTAAAATATGCGAGTGATTAGTAAGAGTAATTAACCTAATAGTAATTGTATATTTACAAAGTGATTAGTGTTACAAATAGTTAATAATGAGTTATTATTTATTTATTTATCATTTGAAGTTGATTTTCATTGTTTTTATTGAAGAAAAACAGTGTTAAAAAACTGGTCCTACCAGCGACAGAAGTGCTGAAAAAAATGCATGCACAGCACAAAAGAACGAAGGTCTGACTGTCTGACTAATTAGCAGGTGTGATTTTTTTATTTTATTTAAAAAATCAAAAATCATGATTTATTTGATTTAAATCAACTTTACGATTTAGACCTATCAGATTGTTTCGATTTTTTTCGATTTAGATCAGATATTTATTGATTTAAATCAACGATATGTGTCTCTAAACTTGTCAAGTTGGTGAGCGAATCAAATACTTTCAACAAGCGTTTCAGAAAAATCTAATACAAAAATTCTTTTTAGGAAAACTTTGTCTAAATCAGTTAGAACTCTTGTGTTTTTTTTTTTTATTATTATTATTATTATTATTATTATTATTATTATTATTATTATTATTATTATTATTATTATTATTATTATTATTATTATTTATTATTATTATTATTTTATTGGATGTATTTCATACAAACTCGGTCAAAACCGGAGCTAACATGTTGTACGGACTTACGTCAAGTACTTCCATGTGTATCTATATTACATACCTTCATTATTACTTTGTCTTAACTCTAACTAAAATTAGTAATTTTCTCATTTATTTTTTTATTTTTTATTATTATTATTATTATTATTATTATTATTATTATTATTATTATTATTATTATTATTATTTATCCTTGTTGTTATTACATTTTTTAACAACAAGAAAAGGCGTCGACGCTAGCAAATATTTTGCTAAATGAAAAAAAGTGCATTTGATTTTCAAAAACAAAGTACGAGTTCCGACCTGATCTACAAATTAAAATTAAAATCATTACAGTGTATTTACTGATTGGTGACTGAGATAATCTATCTAGGCCTATATAGTCAAGCGGATTAAAGGAAAAATACAAGAACAATTGGGGGTTTTTGGGGGTAGAGGGCTAAATTTTTGGATTGTATACTCAGAACAACATTATAAGAAAATTGCCTCGAGGAGCCTGAAAAAATCCATCCGGTTAAGGGGGTGGAAGGGGGTGAAAAAATGGCATTTTTCAAATATAAAAAAATTCAAAAATCAAACTAAATTTGTTTCCTAAGATTACAAAATTATTACATATTGTAGATAAAAGTCCAAATTTTAATAAAAAAATATATATCACCATATATGTATATATAACCAGTTTTTGCACCCTTTGTCTTTTTTTCACAATTTACCCACTCTGCTGGGAGGATTAGCCTACCAGTTTTACGGGTAAGTGATAGGGCCGTGAATTTTGTCTAAAACACTCAGAAGAATGATCTCAAAAATTGGCCCGAGGAGCCCTCAAAAAGTTGGCTTGCTTATAGGAGAAAGGGGGGTGTACTAAAAGGGGTTGATAAAACTAAAATAAAGAAATCCGTATTCAAATATTATATTTAAAACCCGAAATATAAGGTGTATTGTAAAATTAAGGTCTAAACTTTAATTTAAAAAATTAAAATTTCACCATATATGTAAATCTGGTCAGATTATGCGCCCTTTTCCCTTTTTCATAAATTTCCTCAATATTACGAAAGTGTATCGCCCACAAACCCTCCTAATAAAACGAATCAAGACGAAAAAAAGATATCGTGAACACTCTTTTGTCACAAATTCTCCTAATATTACGAATTAGGACGAAAACAAGAATTTTGTGATGCTTTGGGTACATTTTTACTCAATGGACTTTGATCCCATTTTAACAAATTCACTCAATTTTAACGAAAGTGTGACCATTCGTTTTGTTCAAAATTATGCCTATTATAAGAAAAATTATAAAAAAAAGTTTTTTAACACCTTAGGTACAGTTTCACTCAAGGACTTTGACACCATTTTTCAAAAGTATGTATGACAAAGTGTATGACAAAATCTTATTTTCGTCCTAATTCGTATTATTAGGATAATTTGAGACAAAACGAGTCATCACATGATAGACTTTCGTTAATATTGAGTAAACTTGTTAAAATGGGGTCAAAGTCCATTGAGTGAAACTGTACCTAAGGTGTTAAAAAACTTTTTTTATCCTTTTTCTTACTATTGGGCATAATTTTTAACAAAACGAGTGGTCACACGATACACTTTCGTTAAAATTGAGTGAATTGTTAAAATGAGATCAAAGTCCATTTAGTAAAAAAAGTACCCCAAAACATCACAAAATCTTGTTTTCGTCCTAATTCGTAATATTAGGAGAATTTGTGACAAAAAAAGTGGTCGCACGATACACTTTCGTAATATTGAGGGGATTTATGAAAATTGGGGAAAAGGGCGCATAATCTGATCAGATTTACATATATGGTGAAATTTTAATTTTTTAAATTAAAGTTTAGACCTTAATCTACAATACACATTAATATGGCGTTGTAAATATAATATTTGAATACAGATTTCTTTATTTTAGTTTATTAAACCCCTTTTAGTACACCCCCTCTTTCTCCTTTAAGCAAGCAAACTTTTTTGAGGGCTCCTCGGGCCAATTTTTTGGAGATCATCTTCTGAGTGCTTTAGACAAAATTCACAGCCCTATCACTTAAAACCCCTAACTGGTAGGCTAATCCTTCCAGCACAGTGGGTAAATTTGTGAAAAAAAGACAAAGGGTGCAAAAACTGGTTATATATACATATATTGTGATTTTATTTTTTTTTTTATTAAAATTTGGACTTTTATCTACAATATGTAATAATTTTGTAATCTTAGGATCAAATTTAGTTTGATTTTGATTTTTTTTATATTTGAAAAATGCCATTTTTTCACCCCCTTCCACCCCCTTAACCGGATGGATTTTTTCATGGCTACTCGAGGCAATTTTCGTTATAATGTTGTTTTGAGTATACAGTCCAAAATTCAGGGCCCCCTACCAAACAAACCCTAATTGTTAGGCTAATCCGCCTAGCTAATAGGCCCTAGCCGGCTTGGCTGTGATGTGATGGTACCCGTGATGCTTGAACAAGAATTGTAGCTATTGCCTAACCTACGCCTGTTCTAGGGCCCTAAGGAGTATATTTTCAATCTTCATCCTGGAAGTAAAATGTACAAAATAGTGTAGGCCCTTGACCCTAATCAAATTAACTAGGAAGCTTTGCAAACGCTTTTTTAGGCGCTTTGGGTTTGGGTGAGCGTAATTTTAAAAAACGGAAAAAAGCGTAAAAAAAGAGATTTTCATGAGAAAAAATTTTTTGATTACGCTCAAATTACCCACGAATATAATAATTCATAGAATTAAGGTTCTGTAAAAAATTCACAAAAACGGATAAAGCATGTAGGTGTTATAAGTCGAAGAAATTTCAAAAATAGAAACAAATCGTAAAATTGCGATTATCATGAGAAATAATTTTCCGATTGCGCCAAAACGTGGCAGTTCTAAGTTTAGAGATTTCGAAGGCCTCCATAAAATTTCATCGCAATCGGAGTATCGGTTTAGCCGGAAGACAGACAAAAATACAAAAAAAAGAAAAAAGAAAAAAAAATCGGGTTTTTTTCTCCATTGTAGTGAAACGGAATCTTCACTTCGCTCGCTACGCTCATCCAAAAATAAAGCTAGGGCCTAAGCCTCCTAGGCTAGCGTAGAAGAGGGCAACTATAACCCTAAATTCCATGTACCTGTCTCTCTTTTTACCCCCTCTAACCTCAGCAGAGACGTGACTTAAGCTTTTGAGAAGTATGTAGTAGCAAAGATTTGGTAGTAGTATGTAGATAGTATGTAGAAGAACTGCGTTAACAAAGAGGTATATTTTAAGAGTCGGCTTTCTCAAACCCCTTTTCAGTAATCTTGTGAAGAACGTCAGACACTGGGACAGACGTAAACACCGAAGGTAAACACGCTCTGCGTGAAAACGCTCTCGCAGTCGGCCTCGGCCTCACGTGACGTCACAAACCAATCAGAGGCGTTCTTAAATCTATGAGCGGAAGTCAAACCCAGGAACTTGAACATGCATAGAATCCACAGATTTAATTTTTTTAAGTTATTTTAAGTGCGATGTTTCAATTTAAATTGAATATTCAAATTCTACTAAATATGTGTCAAGATAGATTTGAAACCAAGGACAGTTCCCTATCTCGCAACATACATAATATATTTATCCAAAATCAAAAACTGTGACAAATCTTCTCACCACGCATTCCCGCGTTCGCAATCAACTCTTTATTTCATCATCATCGATCTCAAACCCTTATATGAAACCCATTACAGAAAACTCATTGTAATCTTTTACTAATTACACAACTCGGTCTGTCGCAAACGTAATTGCATCAAACCTTATTAGCCATTCCGCTTACAATTATTTTACAAAAAATACTCCATACGAAAACTCTTCAAATAACCCTCTTTATCTCGTCGGCGTGACAGTCTGCATCCTACATATCTTCCTATCTTGTCTAGACGGAATCAGTTCCGAAATCACCTTGCGTGTTTGTCAACATTTTGAAAGCTTGCAGCTGGTTTCAATGCAACCGGGCCAGTTGGCATAAACAAGCCACAACCATAAACATGTTCCAATCTATTTTTTGAGGGGAAAGGCTAATCCACGGTCCAAGCAACGGTCTCTTTCAGTCCACACCTGTTCTAAGTGCGTTGCCGTCACTTTTTGTTTCCAGCCGGTGTATTGAATCTTATAAGCTTGATTTTTTGCGTTTGAATTTCCGTAGAACAGTCGTAATTCAACATGAATACCCATTCTCACTTAGGCCTACTGTGATCTGCTCGTGAACCCAATCCCCCAATCTCATCAAGTATCAGTCTCATATTCCTCACACCGTTCTTCTCATTCAAGCTCTTGCCACGATATTTCATTATTGTCCGATTCCCATTCGTCTCCTACCACCACTAATGCTTGAAATATCGTTGTCAATAACTTTTTCACAACATAACTCCCTATCAACCAAAACTCCATTATTAATCACGTACGATCTCAAGTATCTTATCGCAATTATCCTTCTTTTCAACCTCTTTACATGTCGGATCACTGCTACTGTTATAATATCACCCCACTATCTTAAACTCTGTCTTATCATTGAATCCTCAATCTTAACCGGATTTTCAACTTCATTTATTACTTCCCTTTTTAAATCTTTGATCGTTTGATTATCATTGGTCCTAATATCTTTTACCCGATTTGCAAGCTCCCCTTAAAATTTCCACTTTCCTTAAGGGATTTTCTGTCTAGTTCCGCTTCCACACTTGTGTACATGATGTACCTGACCCTTTACATCTTTTACCTCAGATTCCACGCACTCCCACGGCTTCGTCTAGAAATAATATGTTGTTACGTGGATCCTAATCGTCTCTAGGTTATCATTTACAAGCAGCCACTTCACTTAACTGTGTCTTCCACATTTGGAATTTGAGTATGCTTTGCGTACTCAAGATGATATTTTGTCCCTAATTTTGATTCGATCATTCCCAATCCATGCTTCTGCATTCAAACCTCAAACATTGTCCTGCTTAAAGTATCTGATTGCCAATTTATTCCCAAAGCTTGCCAGATTGTAACCATGATTAGCCTCTATACTTGCTTTCATCTCGGCAGACCTTTGTGCCAGTCTATCAGTCTGATTTGCATAGTGACCATAATCAATTCGTTGCCCACCACAGGCCATATCTTGAGACTCATTTCTGTGACTGATTATAAAAATTGCCGGTTCATTGAACCCGCCCCCAGGCAGCGGAACGGTATCTTCGTACCTGTTAAACCTAACTGAAACGTCCGGTACACTTTCGTGAAACATTGAATCCCCTCATCTCTAGCCATAGTGGAGGTGAACTGTTTCCCCTCGTATCCCCTTGAATGTTAAATGTTATCCCCCCATGACTGATCTGAGTGATCCACTGAATCCCCCGACGATTCGTTAATGTCCCCTTCACCCCAATAAGCGATTTAACCCAGTCAAATTATCCAATGTTATATTATATTGTTATTTATTAATAATTATAATTATCACGGGCGATCTAGTGATTATCACGCCTCACGTGTGGCGCCCAATGTAACCTAACTCGCCCTACTGAGATCGTCATATATCTATAATTATATATGGATTGACGGATCATGCCGGGGTTGCTGCTCAGCCCAGAGTCACGAGATTCCAAATTAATAATAAAAAAAAAAACGTGATAAACAAACTTACTTTCTGACAGCTCCCCCACCACTCTGATTGTTGACCACGCTTCTTACTCCTCAATTAATTAATATTAAATATCTCGCTTACAGCCTAATGATTAGAAGCATAGTGATCAAATTCTACAATGATAAAATAGTTAAAAGGTTCATTGTCTGTATATTGAACGATTGAGAAATCAAACAGTTCCGACTACCCCACAGAGCTCAGTTATTAATAATATAATCCACTTATTATTATATCCTTCTAGCTCCAAATCTGAGGTCATGCAAAATATTATGATAATTACTTAATAACAGGAATATTTAAAGATTAAAAGATGAATTTGAATGTCTTGTACTCATCTATTTGTCGTCTTCTTGGCGATGTGTAGGGGGAGGGGGGTACGGGCGTCTGAGCTCATGGTTTTGTTCTCTGTACGGGGAATAGGGGTGCCGGCTCCGGAAAACGACATGAGATAGCTGGCGTTTTGAGTCTGTTCCGATGACAACACGTGATATGATTATCATCAAATTTACGTGATGGGTACCACCACACTGCACTTTACACATTGTGGCTCTCGTACCCTTCGTCCGAACACGCTTGTTCACTCCGAAATACATTTGACTGACAAGTTTTAAAATCACCTTTCCAATAGAATAAACCGGTACTCGTCACATTCACTGCGCTTGAATAGGGAGTAGTGGATAAATCACACTATGACTCATAGTTATAACCACTCGTCGTACCAATGTGCGGGACCGATTCACAAAGACTCAGCAAGGACTAACACCTCCGTGCACTGTTCAGGGAAGACTTTCTCATTAGGCCCTAGCCTCTTAAGTATCCAAGCGTCAGGGTGGCTATCTCCCACCCTCGACTCAGTATAGTTCTTCATACGTAGAAAAACACTAAAAACATTGGTCATTTTAGCCCTGTCTCCCGACCTCGTTCCTGATATTTATCTAACTTTGAACACCATTGCTCTCTCGACCAACATTCCTAGTTGTTTCCTCCAAAACGGCTACGACGCCCTTGTGCCTTCCCACGTATCGCCAATGGGCGGACAGTCAGACGTGAGCGAGTTAGCCAAGCGAGATAATGTCCATGATTTCTAAACGAAAAATTTTTTTTTCTTTTTCTCTTTTCTATTCGAATAAAGCCAAGATTTTCATCAATATCTTCAATTACCCTCTTATAAACATTGGTTTGATCCAATCAAACGTATCGATTCGTCATTACAAGACCTAATATTGAGCTAGTTAATTTACCGAAAACACTCATTTACTACCCTTTATTCACTTGATTAAACCATTGATTGGAATGCTAATACAGATCTCACCGATCATTTGATTATCAAAATATGATGGCAAGCGACTTTATTACATATTTAATCATTTAATTACTTGAATTAACCAATAATACTCCCATTAATCGATTATTGCCCTTATTTCCCTATAGGGAAATTATTAGAGTTAGACGGGCATCAAATGGATCAATGCTAGAGGGCATCGGTAACATGATATCCCTCTCTACGGGGTGAAAACGCCTCGTTTTCGTTCCTCCATCCATCCTGAATGAGCTTCGCTATCTCTTCATTTGAAATCCACTAAGTATTCGATTCATAGGTTACAATTTCGCATAGCATTTAGATTATAGAATCAAAACTTGACAAAACGTAACTAGTAGATAGTCCTCTTCCCTTGTCTTGGCCGAAAGATCTCTTTGTCTGTGCAAGATTCACTCATTCCGGCGCACATCCGCTCCAAAGCCAGCAGTGAAACCAACATACAGGACCACTAAGCTGAAAATGCTAGTTTAAGAAAGAAAAAATCAAAGAAAAATCCCACGTTTCCGGACGAACTCATAACCTCGCTTTGGCATGTACATCCAGGTACTAAATAAAAGACGGTACTCTACGGACAGTCAAACCTTCCTAATCAAATCTATAATCTGTGAATCAGGAATCAAAAAAATTTAACGTAAATCCCTATATTTAGTCGTTCACAAACAATAACAAAAAACACAAGTATAAATTAGCTAATTATTGTTTGTGTGTAATTAAAAACGAAAACAATCAGTATCCACATTAAGATTTACTGTCAAAATCCCTAAAGTAATAAATTTGAATCTGGTAAAATCCTAAGATTTTCAAAATCAAAAATAATTTTCCAGTGTGTCCGACATTGTGACTAAACGAGCAGCGACACTTCTCCGGCGTCTGTAGAATCGCAGGCATGTTGTACTGCTTTCCTCTCACCCGATATCCATTCGAGTGAGCGGGGCGCGTCATCACGGTAACATAAATAAAAAAAACGAACAGCCCATTTGCGTACAACAACAACCACGATGCCATCTACTGACAGCGCCCGTTACACAAGAAACAGCTGACGCATACATTACATTACGCCGTAAAATCGGATCGCGAGCTTAACGTTATCAGCAAAAATATTTTATAATCTCAATTTGCAGACCAGAACAATAAATTTACAATAACAATTAAGCAAAATTCTTGAAAACAAATAACCAGATTAATTTACTGTAGTTTGACTGATTTAACAAAAAAAAACATAATTGAATTAAAACATTACTATCTTATATAATAAACAATGATAATTTATAAAATACCAAACAACATAACTGTTACTGTTAATACAGCATGCTCCCGTCACCCTGAGTCTTGGAAGAGCCCACATAAACTTTGTTTACACAGATCTTGAATGTGCAATTTGCCGCATCGCACAAAACAAACAATTAATATTGCAGACCATAGAAGAATCAAAGGTCATTACATGCCTGTGCCTCACTCACAAGGCTTTGACGACAATTACTAGCCTCAGCGGAATACAATAGGCCGACTATTGACACTGAGAAAAAACATAGTCACATCTGCTAATATAGACCTCGCAAATGAAATCACACAACAGTATAACTACAAGAGAAATTAGTCCATGGCATAATATGAACTAGGACTGTGAAACCACCCTGGTTCCTTAACCTTGAAGCCAAGGTGCAAATGAGACGGCATTTCCACCCACAGTTGAACCCAAAGCGAATTGTACAGATGCTACCACTCCTTTGAACTGCAGAGATAATGGTACGCTCAGGTGCCATCACTTCCCATACTAGGGTTATGGACACCCTTTGGCAGCTCCATTAACCAATGCTGCGTAGGACAAGGAGTCTACCACTCCTCAACAATAGGGCAAAACAAACCACATCTGGTTCCTCCATCTCACAAGACGTAGGCACTGTTGTACTCGGCCCTCGTCACCACGAAGCGAACCAACACGTCACCCTACATACTCATCGACAGTAGGCAGGAAGTACTACTCTCTTCCCGTAGCAATGACATTCCCAAGGGCATCCCTACTTCTTCATGAACGGTAGACAGCGAAGAACTACCCTCTTCACTAGCGTGACATCCCAACAAGGGCATCCCTATATCCTCGTGAGTGGTTTCACTACCCTCCTCACCTAGCAGTGATCATCCCAATGCATCTTTTCTACTCTTCATGAAGTAGACAGAGAAGTATTTAATCTCTTCAACTAGCAATGACATCCCCAAGGCATCCCTATATCCACGTGAGCGTTCCAACTCCTCCTCATTACTCATTAGACAAACAAAACATCCCCTATATCCCGGGCGTTATAGATACCATAGAACAACCATCCCCAATCTTAGAACTAAAAACTTAGAAATTACCTTGTCATTGCTATAGTTGTCACCGAATGGCACTATACCCTTAAATCACAGGAAGGCAATATCCTTAGAAAATACCTGTCATTGGCTATTAGTTGTCATCGAAACGTCATACTTTTAACCACAGGGCTACAAAACCCTAGAAACTTACCTTTTCATTGCTGTTAATCGTCATCAGAGAGTCACTTACTCGTAAACCACAGGACACCAAAACCTTAGAAATTACCTTTGCCATGCCGGTAATCGTCATCGGAGATCCCAATACTCGTAACCACAGGACACAAAACCTTTAGAAATAACATCATTATTACACCGGTCGACAACTCAGTGCTACTACCTTTCACTACAAGGCGCTCCACGGTGTCAAACGGCACAGAAGATGGACACAAAACCTGAGAAAATACCTTTATTGCTGTTATCGTCACCGAGGAGTCACTAGTTCGTAAATACAGGACACAAAACCTAGGAAATAACCTCATATACAACCGGTCGACAACTCAGTGCTATATTTTCCACGGGGCGCTCCAACGGTGTAAAGGCAAGAAATTGTATCTGCTCCCCCGAGAAAAACAACAGGTGTCCTCGACGAGCCTCGAACGCTAGCTTGACACACCCCCTCTTAAAAGACCCTGTTCTCTAAAATAAAAACAAACTCCCCTTTTGTCAAAATCACGTGAGGGATCGGGGGACAAACCTTCCTGATGGTCCCGTATCTCACCGCACATACCTCGAACGTTACCCGACAAATTTCCATTTTTGACAATTACATCATGCCTAGATCTTAAACCCTTCCTTAAATTCCCGCCTTCCGATTAACTGAAAACGGGTTCTTTTGAAGGCTCCTCCCGGGTCCACTCCCAAAAAAGAATACGAAACGCAAGCGTCTTTTTTAACCCCCCGCTGCTGTATTAGTCCAACAAACATCAAAATCCGAAAAACGAATCACATTTCACCCACTTTTGGGCCCTCCGGCAAAAAGATTTTTAAACACCACCTACCCTTTTTCCCGACCCGTCACCCGGGATCCCCTTTAGACACAGCCGCCCTTTTATAAGAATATAGGCGCGCTCCCCCCCCTGCGACCTAAAAACCATTTGAACATCAAGTGTTACCCTGTGGATAAGACTACCGCCTTTGGTATAAATGATTATCACCCTGGACATTGTTTACTACCTTGGCCCCGGACCCACGCTGCTGCATAGGGGAAACCCCCGATGCTTTGGGATATAGAGGGCCCGGGGGGAAAAAGTACCGGCTGTATTTGAGGACCTTTGTTGTACCCCACCTTGTTGAAATCCCATTGCGGGCCCCATACCCCCCTGCTGAAATGCGCTAGTTGCCCCCATAGCCCCCTGGGAAAAATTATTGGCCCCCCATAGCCCCTGTTGGAATGCTTTAGCGGACCCACAGCCCCTTTTGAAATGAGGTAAGAGTAAAAGCCCCTTTCTGTGATTGGGGGTAAGAGAAAACCCCCCTGGACAAAGGTGCCCTGACTCGACAGGAAACCCCTTTTGGCACAAACTTGATGATAAGTATCCTCCCTTTTAACCCCCCCCCACCATTAATAAAAACTACCCTTGAGCACCGACCATTTAAATTTTGGGACTTCCCCCAACCCACATCAAAGGGTTCGACTAGTTCCGAGTTTATAGTCATACCTTTCATACGACTCCCTGTCAAAAAAAAAGTAAAAAGAAAACCTTTTATCATCGGACCAGCTATTATAGACGCCGCTTTTCAAAATTTTTTTACCCAAAGCCCCGCATCCCCCCTCTCGATACTTCTAGAAAGATTTGTACGTACTAATTCATGCTGAGTTGCAGTCCCCGGGACCGGAAAGTTTTGGCGCCGATACAATAGGACCCAGCCGCCACCTATTTACGCAGGCCCCCGTAACCCCCCGGACACCACGAGTATTATCTACTCCATCAAAAAACCCCCCAAAAAATTTTGTAACAGTACAAAAATAAATATACAAACCCGGCGCCACACCATACCCCGCATAGTAAAAAAGGCCCCTTTTGGCTGAGGGTGGTGATCGCCAAATGGGTTTTTAGTGGGGGGGGTAGCGTAATTTTTAGGCCTAAATAACTAGCACGGACCAGGGATCGTGGGTAGGTGGGTTTATGAAGGGGGGAGACACGTAAATTTGACTGAATCCACTTAAGAGACCCCGCATGTATTTAAAAATGAAAAATAATAACCCCCTATTTTGGCTAGGGTGAACCTACGGTTCCGTTGGCAGCCTGGGTTTATACCCCTAGACCTTACTTTCTAATGGGTGTGCATGGCTTTCCGAATGCTGTGGTTTGGTATTGGTTTTGACGGCCCCTCCACCCTGATTCGGACCCTGGGCGAGTCTTCTTCTTACCCTCTTGGTTTTTCCTTTTTCGGTTTTTCATCCCGGAATCCCACTAAGAACTCTCCAGGACATTGGTGGTCACGTTGCGATTGGGTTACACTGTCCCGACCTCCCCGTCAACGGTTGTCGCCGTCTCTCTCTGTTCTCCCGAACGTCCCCCTTTACGTTCGGCATTAATCAAAGTCGATTATTGCACTATTTAGTGGCAATTTAGTATTTAGGTTTTTTGGGTCGATTCCCCTTTTGTATTGCGTCTAAATGAGCCTCACCCGGAAAGTAACAGCGTCTTGACCCTGAATGAATCACGTCGTAGTTCTTGATTGGATTCCCAAGTGTATTGGACCTCGAGATAATTAGTATTAAGTAACATTACTCTACAGGACAGGCAATATTTTTCCCGGCAAGAGGTGTGGTCTATAAACAGTCGTCAGTTTTAGAAGACTTTGGTTTTTTCTCAAAGGCTCTGGTACCGGAACGTTCGGGGGCAAATTCCTTTTTCGAAACAAACCCTAAACAAGCCCGATACAAATGTTTTTTGACGCCAAAAACTTTTGAGTATTTACATGGAGGAGCGTTTCCGCCCGGGGGTTTTAAAATACAGTAGAAATTTCGAACGGCGTCAAAAGGCGAGTTTTTCGATTTCAAAGCCTATGGGCAGAAACCCCTTAATTTAAGTACCCTTGGGGGAAAATTAAATTTTTTGTAACCTTAAAAGGGTGCAATTGCCCCTCTTTTAGGGGAATAGGGTATGGCGGTAAGGAAATGTAAAATTTTCCAGGGCTGTTTAAAGGTCAACCCCCATTTCCCTTAAAACTGGGAAACCTCAAAAAACCTTCGTCTTCTCTTACGGGATTCGACCCGGGGCCTGAAAATCGACCCACGTCCAGCCAAAAGCGGGAAAGATGGGATTACCGGGTGGGTGTAAGTTCTCCGGTTTTAGCGGGAAATTTAAGTGGGGGTTTTAGAGTATATTTTTGATTCAATTGACTTAGTGGGGGGCTTTTTTTAAGTTTCTTGAATGACCTTCACCAAGTAGGTCTGTGATTTTTCGATTGTAATCTATTGTATTCATAATCACCACTGCTTTACCCTTATCCGACCGTCTAATGGTGATGGAACTGTCAGATTTTAAAGACATTACAGCATTCAACTGTAACTTGTTCAAGTTGGACAGGATAGCCTTCCTAGGTTTTTTCAGAAACTTTTTTATAGTAGCACGTAACTCATCTCGTGACTCTGCCGGAATGTAGCAAGCCGCCACTTCGATCGAAGGTACGATGTCCAACCGATCTATGGACTTAGGAGGAAGTGCAAAGTTTAACCCTTTAGATAACACATTAGATTCCGTGGGTGTTAATATTTTGGACGACAGATTGATAACTGATATAGTCTCTTCAGCTGATCGGGATTCTCCCTCACTCAATTTAGCTCTGTTTAACTTCCTTTGTTTGTCTTTCAACACGCACAATTTTTTTAAGTGTCTCTGTTTAAACGTATTAAAAGTTTCTCGGTATAACTCCCGCATTCTAGCAAAAAATCTGGGTCCCCCTTTTCCTAGTTCGGTAGCTAAATAATTTGCATTTTTCGTCAGGTTGACATTGAGGTGGAATTTATCCTAACGATGCTGCAGAATAATATCCCGCATCAATATCCTAGAAGTATTCTTGACAGTACGCTGCGCCTTGGCAGTGGGGCGTACTGGAAGTTTAAACCGCAGACCGCGTGGTATTAAACGATTGTCACGACATTTTAAAAGAAACGTTAAATGGTTCTCGTGTTTAGCAAATTTGACAAGGTCACGTTCGTACGCACGGCACCGACTCACAACACAAGGTAGGTAGTCATGGTAGAACTCACCGAGATGTAACCTTGGCATCTAATTAATAATGTCATCACTTGGACGTTGAATAAAACTAGTTGTTGTAGGCTTCATGTTCACAATGAAATAGATTTAAAATAATTCATACAAATTCAGACATTCGGACGACGTTTAAGTCAACCAACACACTTCATAGTTTTTTTCAAGAACCAAACCCAAGGACCCCGTTTAAGACTCAAAATACTCCGTTTATGCTATTCCATGTGACTGTGGTAAAACTTACTATGGTGAGAGCAAACGGCCCCTCAGTGTCAGGATTGGGGAACATAAAACTAAGGTTGACAAGAAACTTGTTTCGGTTTCGCTTTTAGCCAAGCACTATTGTAGCCGCACTGATCACAGTATTAAATAGGATAATTTTAACATGGTTTTAAAAGAAACAGACGATTTTAAACGAAGAATAAAAGAAGCCGCGGTCATTAAAGCACAACCAAATGCTATAAGTCAAGTTAGTTACGATTTACCGATCATTTGGGGGTCGGTAATAAACAACGAAATCACCAATAGATGTCGTGGCGCTTCCCTCCCTGCCCGCCAGACGAGGTCTACACGACAGTCGGGCATGGATGCTTGAAAAGAGACGGAGCTCTCGGAAATATCGTGTTAATTAAGTAAGTAACCCAGGTTATAGTTCAGTGTGTGAGTTTTATAATAATTACAGGGTATCGTTTTGCAAACCCTGGCCCAGAAGGCTTTTCCAAGGCCGGAGTAGTGGTGGCTGGAGGTGACATAATTTTCGGTGTTACCTGATCTGAAACCAACTCAACCACTGTATCCTGACTTGGAGAAGTGTTCTGTTTACCTTCCTGCAATTGCACTAACTCATCATTACTTAGTACATTTTCAATGATGCTTTCTACCTCAATCTCCCTCTCCGCATTATACGGCGGGTCTCTTACAGCATTACTCCGATCAGCCAATAACTGATTTACATGTCTTTTCCACACTATGTCCTCGGGAAACTTTATACGTGACTGGACCTAACTCTAGAACCTACTCTAGAACCATGTGCTGTGCATTCTGTATTTTCTGAGACTGTTGCTGTTCACGAAAAGAGGACGTGCTTGGGAAGATCGCATCTAACCTAGTTCTGCATACTCTATTGAGAAAAAGCTTAGCTGGAGTCTCCCCTGTTGTACAATGAACCGTATTTCTATACAACAAGAGGAACTTAGAAATAGCTTGATTTTAATCGGATCCAGACTCTAGTATGGACGTTATTTTGGATTTGAAAGTTCGAACCATGTTTTCGGCTAATCCATTGGTAGAGGTATGATATGGAGGAGAAAAGCTTTGCCGAATACCATTGGACTGCAAAAACTGTTTGAACTCTGCTAACTGGAATGGAGAACCATTATCTGATACTACTAATTTGGGTACACCAAATTGCGCAAAGAGGTAAAGAAGTCTTCGAATAGTATGGACCGCAGCGGTAGATGGAACTTCAAAAATTTCCACCCATTTGGAATATGCGTCCACTAACAACAGAAACATTTTTGAATGAAGAGGACCCAGAAAATCAAGAAGCACATTTTCGAAAGGTTTTGTTACACTCTCCCAAACAGGCAACTGTGCCTTTTCCGGTGACGGCCTGTGAGCTAAACAACTTATGCAAGAAGCAGCTAACTCTTCGATTTGTTTATCTATGTTAGGCCACCAAAAGTACGTACGTGCAAGTCTCTTCATTTTCACTTCTCCTAAATGGCTGTCATGTAGTTCGGCTAAAAAATGAGCTTGAAATTTGGATGGTATAATCACTCGATAGCCCCACATGAGAACTCCATGCTCAACTGAAAGTTCTAAAAGTTTGTAGTAATTAATAGGGCATTAGCTCTGGTGGTAAACCTGGAGTTGATTCTGGCCAACCCCTTACTACAAAATTGTACACTCTCGATAAAACACTGTTACTTCGCGTTTCCTTTGCTATGTCTTTGCAAGACACTGGTAAGTTAATAGAAGTTACAAAATTAATGTAGCAAGTATCTGCATCGGCAGATTCTGTACATTTGAGAGGAAGTCGCGAAAATACATCCGCTACATTATCGCGAGACTTAACATACGAAATGTCAAATGAAAATCCAGAAAGAAAGAAAGCATACCTCTGCAATCGACTGGCTGCCATCACTGAAACACCACGTTTAGGACCGAATATAATCGTCAAAGCTTGGTGATCAGTTTCCAGTAGAAAATGTCTGCCATACTAGTATTGAAAAAACATTTGTACACCCCAATAGATACCTAGCGCTTCTCTATCAATCTGCAAATAATGTACTTCATGTTTGGTCAAGGTGTGGGAACAATAGGCAATCGGCTGCTCCGAATTGTCTGGCATAACATGCACTAAGACTGCGCCCAACCCATACGCACTAGCATCGCATACCAATTTTAAGGGTTTATCAGGGTTGTATTGTGTTAAGAGAGGATGAGATGACAAGATTTTCTTGACTTTATCAAAAACAACTCTACAGTTATGATCAAATTTGAATTCCGCATCCTTTTCCAGTAAATGGTACCATGGTTTCAACAAAGAAGCCATGTTTGGAATGAGCTTACTGTAGAATGTCACAAGACCTATTAAGGCTCGTAACTGTGAAATATCCTGAGGACATGGTGCATTAATAACTGCATCTACTTTCGGAGAGGGACGCAACCCTTCCCGATCAATGGTATGTCCTACATATGACACAGAATCTTGGAAGAATTTACATTTATTTCTTTGTACTGTGAAACCACTTTCCTCTAATCGGCCCAGGACTCGTTCCAATCGTTCAGAATGTTCTTGAAGTGTTCTACCTGTAAATAGGAGATCATCCAGAAATACTCTAACTCCTGGAATATCGGCTAACAATTTGTTCCATAATTCTTTAAAAAGTACCAGGCGCGGACGATACTCCGTACGGAATCCTATTGTACCTAAACAGACCTTTATGAGTAGTAATAACTACATACTTTTTAGTATCTTCCATTCATTCAATTTGTTGGTAGGCCTTAGTCAAGTCTAATTTAGTAAACTGCTGACCGCCTTGTAGCGTTGCAAACAAATCATCGATCCTTGGAACAGGATATCTATCAGTATCTAACACGGGATTGAGTGTTAGTTTAAAATCACCACATATGCAAACACTGCCATCTTCTTTTGGTACTGGAACTATAGGAGTACCCCACTCTCTATAATCCACTGGTGAAATAATACCTAGATTAGTTTATCTCTCTAACTCCGCTTCCACCTTGGGCATTAATGAATACGGTAGATGCCTAGCTTTATAATATTTGGGTATAGCATTTTCCGTAACATGTAAGCTACCTTTAGCTTTAGTAAATGTTCCTAACCCTTCCTGAAATACTTTAGGAAATTTTGCAATAAATGCTTCCCCTGCTGCATCATGTTCTACTTCACTGAAATGTACTGTACCAGCCTGTGGAGGCTCGCCTTCATGTTGTTGCGCATTTAACAATCCTGTCATCCAATTTTCCCCTTACAAGGTTAGTAACCAATCTCTGCCTAGAATAGGAGGACCACCATTTGCAATGACCTGTAATGGCAAAGAATGAACCTGTCCACCTTTAACCTTACATTTTACCATCACCACTTCTTTTAGGTGTGATGCTATGTTTGGCATACGTTTGACGACTCTAGAAGACGAACTCGAATCCTATCGGAACGTAGACCACACACGAATCGGTCTCGAAGAGCTTCCTTTATCCTTGTTCCAAATCCAAAGTAGGTAGTGAGACTTTTGATTCGGGCTACGAAATCCTGGATAGACTCGTTGTCCCGTTGGACAGCTTGGTAGAATTTGTATCTTGCCGCTTTTTTCCTGGAGCAGGACTGATGTGCTGGGACAGTACTTCCACTTGATCTTTGTATGCTAGATCTCTTGGTTTGTCAGGGGCGCACAACCCAAGAAGCAATGTGTATGTTCTTGCTCCCACTACTGTTAGAAAAGTGCTCTTTTTTAAATAATCTTCAATTTTATTGCAAGTTATGACATTTTCAAACCTGTCAATGTATGCAGTCCATGTTTTCTCTGCTGCATCGTACGGCTCCAATGATCCAATTTTGGACATTGTGAAAATCACGAAATCACCTTGTAAACTGGCGTCGTATCTCGCCTAGGCCTAGTGCTCGACCTAGGGCCTCGAAATTATGTTTTGAATATTCACAGTACCTTCCATTTACCTCCGTCGCCAACTGTGGTGTCCTTGCACACCACTAGTAGTAGTAGTAGTAGTAGTAGTAGTAGTAGTAGTAGTAGTAGTAGTGGGATTTAGTAGCAGTAGTAATTATGCTTCAATTCATATTTACTATTTATTAGATACACATACACTTGATACATGGTTATGAACAGTTATGTAGATGTTTCTTTAGTCAGAAACCACAGAGGAATGGCATCGGTAAAACGCCCCTTCTTTACCAACACTCTTGAGTACACATACAGTTAGTACAACCCTTGAACTGCTGTGGTGCAGTTCATACCACGGGTAAACTAAGGAAGTAAAGGCGTGGCCTGTGAATATAGGTACCGCCTACTCAGACCTAGTTCCTACATTATCTGGATACATAACACTCTACAAACCAAGTTGCTGGCTGAAGGAGACAGCCTTACATTTAAGACGGCCGTGGAGTTAGCTGTGGCAGCAGAAACATCCCAGAGGGACGTACAGGTCCTTAGGATCAGTGTTGGTGTAGCCCAAGTCAACAAGTTTGATGCCAAGTCTGCTAGAGACAAAAAGGGGGAGGCCTGGCTAATAAGCCTAAGCCTAGGCCTACTGCACAAGGTAAGGAGGCTCAATGCTACCGTTGTGGCAGTCCTGCACACTAAGCAGATTGTTAGCAGATAAAGTGCAAGCTTGCAGGTAATGTTACTTGCTATATTATTATTATTATTATTATGTGTTTATTCCGTACATTCATTACATATTATATAATAAACATACGGATGGATGCTAATAGCAGACCGAAGATCCATTTGATACATTATACACCCATCCTAGCAATTATAATATACAACAATAATAAAATACATATCAAACAAGATGAAACAGACATACATATCAAACTCTTAAAAAAACATTCTCTTGACTGCTCCCTCGAACCTACCGAGAGGAAGTTCCTTTACTTCAGAAGGAAGTGCATTCCAGAGCGCTGCCTCCCTGTAGTAAATGGATTTCTGGAATGCACTTATTCGAGCAATTAAGTGCCAGAAACCTGGCCACATCTCTAAAATTTGTAAAAGTAAAAAAGTCGAGCCTAAGCCTGATGCTAAACCACCGGTGAGTACTAACTTCGTGCAGACTCAGCATGTTAGTTCTTTCTTATTTTCTGTACAGAGTAATAAGTGTGCATAGGATGAGTTTAAGGCTACTGTGGAGGTGAATGGAGTGTCACTGAGGATGGAGGTGGACACTGGCTCTAAACACTCTCTCACTGGACAGTCCACGTTCAAGCAGCTGTGGTCTAGGGACCCGCCTGATATGTCTGAGTCCAAATACAGACTGAGAACTTGGTCTAAACAAGATATAGGTGTGCAAGGGGTGGTTCTAGTGGAAATAGGCCATGAGGGCAAGACTTGCATGCTACCGCTTTATGTCATGGATAAAGACGGTCTTAGTTTACTAGGGAGATACTGGATTAGGAACCTTGGGTTATTGGTACAGGTAAGCCCAGTTAACAAAGTTCAAGTGGAAAAGGTTAACATTCCTAAAGAGTTACATGGGCTGGAGGATGTATTCCAGAGTGGACTCGGTACGTACGCCGGAGAGGAGGTACATGTGGAGCTAAAACCAGGGGCGGTGCCTGTTTTCCGCAGGCTCCGGTCCCCGCCGTTTGGGCTGAAGGAAAGGGCAGACATTGCGCTAGAACATTTGCAGCGAGATGGAGCCGCATATGAGATTCCACACCGCAAATGGGGTACACCGGCCGTTTTTGTCGCAAAAGGAGATGGAACGGTGCGGGTGTGCGGCGACTACTCGTGCACAGTGAATACAGTATTGGAAACTGAGGTATATCCATTACCGACAAACACTGAAATGCTTACTACCTTGGCTAACGGTTGTTACTTCACGAGGCTTGACTTGGACAGGGCCTATACGCAAGTCCGAGTGGACGAGGAATCGTCACGAGTGTTAGCGCTCAATACGCATCGAGGCCTTCTAAGAATGAAGAGGTTACTGTTTGGTCTAGCGTTGGCACCAGCCACATTTCAACGCCTTTTGGAAACACTGTTGAAAAGGTTGGAAGGCGTGGTAGTCTTCATAGTCGATCTGCTGATTTCAGGCACCATGCTGGAGGAATAATGGAGGAGAACTCGGGCCGTGTTGGAGAGGATAAATGGGGCAGGATTTCGCCTGAAGTTGGCAAAGTGTCAGTTTGGACTAGAGAATGTTGAATTTCTAGGCTTTCGGATTGACGAAGACGGCTTACATCTATCGTGGAGAAGATTCAAGCCCTGCTGAGCGCGCCTTCTCCAGCAAACAAAGAGCTACTAGAGTCATTTCTAGGCTTCTTAACGTTTTACGAACGATACATCAATCGTATGGCAACAAAGCTATCTCCACTGTACGATTTACGCCGTATGGACACGCCTTGGGGTTGGACCGAGAAACATAAGGTATGTTTCCAGGAAGCATAAAAGTTGATTTCTTTGGAGCAGGTCCTAGCACACTACAGCTTGACCAAGCCGTTGAGACTCGCGTGTGATGCCTCACCATATGGAGTGGGAGCAGTACTGGCTCATGTAGAACCCGATGGCAATGAAGCACCTGTGGCATTTGGTTCGCGCACACTACATGCGGCCGAAAAGAATAACTCGCAATTGGACAAGGAATTCCTATTGATTATTTATGGTCTACGTAAATTTCATCGCTATATTTATGGTAGACCGTTCGAGATAATCACCGATCACAAGCCAGTGGTGGGCCTGCTACATTCTGGCCGAACTTTGCCGGATGTGTTGTCATCACGCATGACGCGTTGGTTACTAATGCTAGCCTGTTATAGGTACACGATTACATTCCGTCCAGGGAAGTTACATGGAAATGCAGATATGTGCAGCCGACTTCCATTGCCAGCACCGGAGCAGCCAGAATATCCCGAGCCGGCAGACGTCTGGTTCCTGAGGGAAGCCCCGGAAGGATCGTCACTGGCGGTGGAACACATACGAGAGGAAACGCAGAAGGACGTCATCTTGTCCAGGGTGATGAAAGGTGTTCAGCATGGCTGGAATGCCACAAAGCTGCCGTTACCATTCCAACCGTACGTACACAACTGGGTAGGCCTATCCGTACACCATGGCTGCCTGTTGTACAGCAATTGGGTGGTAATACCCACTTCTTTGAGGCCGGAGGTCCTGAAGTTGCTGCATAAAGTTCACCAAGGTATAGTAAAGACCAAATCTATTGCACGAAGTTACGAGTTTTGGCCTGGGGTAGACAAGAAGATCGAGGAACTGATTGCGACTTGTCAAGCTTGCGCCGAGACTCACAAGGCTCCAGCCAAGTCAAATGTTATACTGTGGAAAAGCCGATGTCACGCATTCACATAGATTTTGCGGGGCCGACTCGGGGACAGACCTTCTTCGTCGCGGTGGACGCTCATTCAAGATGGTCAGTGATGAAAAATACCAAGGGAGCTTTGATTTCTGCTGTAGCCATTGAGGTGCTACGAGGAGACATGTTTGCGGATTATGGTATCCCGGACGAATTGGTCTCGGATACAGCCGCAGCCTTCAAGTCTGAGGAGTTTCAAGCCTTTTTGAGACTAAATCAAGTTAGGTACATCACCTCAGCACCGTACTCTCCAGCTTCAAATGGACTAGCAGAGAGAAATGTTCAAACTGTTAAGAATCTACTAAGCAAGGTAGCACCAGAGACTTGGCGGCTGGAGCTAGGGAAAGTACTGATAGCGTTACGTACCACACCTAACGCTACCACGGGAGAGACGCCATCTGATCTTTTGATGGGGAGGAGGATCCGCACGATGTTCGACAAGCTTCACCCGGATAATTACAATTCCAGATCCGCAAGCCGAGAAACTGTGGCAGTGCAAGCCCAGAAGGACGACCCAGCCTGGCGGCAGTACCACGAGGGTCAACAAGTTTACTTCCGAAACCATGGGCGAGGACCAAAGTGACTGCCAGAAACAATTACAATAATCCATGGTCCCAAGAATGTCACAGTCGTGGATGAAGGAGGAACGTCCCGGAGACTGCACCTGGACCAACTGTGGTCACGAAGAGTGGCAGGGGTACCGGACCAGCCACCGCCAGACCACAGCTCAGTACCCAAAGATCATTCGGGAGAATTACCTTTCGATCGGTGCAATCCTGTACCGATCAAGCAGGACATCTCGAATGATGCCCCTACAATGGTCGAGGATGGAGGTCCACCACTTCTAGAGGTGGCAACGTTCCGCCACCTACACCTCCAAGACGCTCTGCGTCACCCATGATGGCAACGCCAAAAACGGTGGAACGCCCCACAAGAGCGACACGACCACCACTTTATCTAAAGGACTTTCACTGTCAATAATTTCATGATTGTTTCTCTTCCTGGCGTTTTCTTTGATTTATGAGGGGGAGAATTGTGGTGTTTAACCATTTGAATTTGGTGCCAACAAGCGTCACTCGGGCACTACTTGAGAGCGCCTTTGCACGGCGTACCTTAGTGCAAGATGGGACTTGTGACAGACTAGGTTGTTGACAGACCATTGGATATTTTAAGTTCATCTTTACGTACTTAATATTGTATTATACTCAAGTAAATCTATTCTATATACTTTCTAAACTACTACGTGCTTCTTCACAAGTTAGAACCAAATTTGGTCCAAGTGGAGGAAGAAGTTTGAAATTTATATGATGGCAACAGGCTTCAGCACAAAAACCGAAAGAACAAAAGTTGCTATGCTTCTCAACCTGTTTCGTGATGATGCACAGGATATTTTTGACAATTTCACTTACAACAAAAGGGAAACAGCTGCCCAATTTGAGGTAGTTATCTCCAAATTCGAGTGATATTGTCTTCCGAAAAAGAAAATAGTGGAAGAAAAATTTAATATTGCCAACGTTCTGCAAAGAGAAGGAGAATCCTTTGATAGTTTTTTTTAACAGACTTAAAACAAGAGCGGGTACGTGTAACTTTGGTGAACAAAAGACTGCTTAATTCGTGACCGAGTATTCTTCGGTATAAGCAACAAGAAACTTCAAGAACGTCTCCTTGAAGACGAGGACATTACTTTAGAAATGATCCGGGGATGTTTGCACTTTCCTTACTACAGATTGCTACATTTCCTATTAAAAATATAAATCTTTGGTTGGTTTATCGTTCACTCGTCGATTGCGTCGGGCCTACAGGGTTGGCTTAGTCGCTTTGATTTACTGTCCCCCACTATATAACTGAGTGGGTAGACTCTACATACAAATTATATATTTCATATATCTATGTAGGTCCAATGAAATCAGCTAACATTTAAAGGTCCTACAAGAGAAGGTTCAAGAAAAACATGCTGTGCAGCCGTCCGTTTTACATTTAGAAGATTGAAACATACGTCAACGACCTTTTGCATGGTAGTTTTTTTCTATTGTAATGTAGTTGTATGTGAATTTGCAATGTAATTGGTTAATACGAAATGTAAATGTATCATAATCTGTTTGCCCCAATAGTTTACTAGTCATTGTTTGCTAGCAATTTTGCGTTAGCACAATGTTGATTGTTACAATTATACTTTGATTCGTTGACTATAAATAGGCATTAAATTAATTCACCTGATGTTTGTATTTGGCGCAATCATTGAGCGTGACATGATCAATTTATTTATTTCTAGTAAGCTTCGCAAACGGTTTTTCAGGCGCGTTGTTGGATGGGCGTATGTTTTTTAAACGAAAAAGCGTAAAATTGCGATTTTCATGAGAAATTCTTTTTGGATTGCGCTAAAATTTCACACAAGTATATAAATTCATAAAATTAAGGTTCTGTGAAAAATTCTTAACAATCGGATAAAGCATGTAGGTGTTATAAGTCGAAGAAATTTTGGAAAAATCGAAGAAAATCGTAAATTTGCGATGTTATTGAGAAATAATTTTTCGATTGTTATTTCAGAGATTTCGATGGCCTCCAGAAAATTTCATCGCAATTGGAGTATCGGTTTAGCCGGAATCGTGTTAACAAACAGACAAAAATACAGAAAAAAATATATTCCGGAATTTTTTTCTCCAGTGTAGTGAAATGGAATCTTCGCTTCGCTCGCTACGCTCATCCAATAAATGAAAAATAGTCACCTATCATTGATTATTCGCAAGAAGGCCATCACATGTGTGTGTGTGATGGAATAGCCTGTAAAGAGTCAATAATATTGGTTGAAAAGTAAAGGCGTAAATTACTTGCGTTAACTGTAAATTTCTTTTTACGAGTTTATCGTATAGCTTGTTCTACACACATCTGCTTTAAAATATGTGGAATTGTTCCATGAAGACTTGTACATACATCTTAAAAGGTCAATTCGGGTGCATAAAAGAACATATATGTTTTGGATTTACTTGGAAATTGCCTTGGGAAGAATTTTCAACGTGCAATTTCGGGCGATTTTTGTTTCCGTGTGTAATGTAAACTAGTCAATTTAACGAGAACCTTGAAAGTTTGAACGAGGGGGGGTTCCAGCTGACTGGAAAAAAGCCATTATGATACCGTTATATAAGGGGGGAGGGGGGTGTAAATCTTATGTGAAAAACTATAGGCCGGCGAGTCTTACTTTAGTTGGATGAGCGAAGCGAAGACTTCAATTTCACTGACCCCCCAACAATTTAGCTCGGATGTTTTTTTTTGTTTGTTTGTTGTTTTTTTGTTTCTTTTCTGTCGCCGATTCTGACCAAACGAGTGGGGCTACAACGTTCATATTTCACATGGGCATTAAGGTTATGGTGATGTAGTACCTTTTGAAAGAAAAAAGTTTTAAAAAGTTAGCCAGAATCCATAGAAATAAAGGTTTTAATATGAGTTTTTTGAGATTTATAATAACAATTAACAAGTAACAATAGAAACTTGACAACAATCACCTACAATGCATTCAAAAAGCACTTGCAAAGGAAAAGTGGTCCTACGCAAACTAAAAACTTTCAAAAAAGCTCATCCATCAACGCGACGGGACTTAAGCGTTTTCCTAGTGGTATGCAATAAATTGAAAAATTAATTTCAGATTATCTGCATACTTACTGGGAGAATACAGATTGTTTGAACCAGTGGCAACATGGTTTCGGGAACAAGCATTCCTGTGAGACCAGCTATTAGGTTTCACTCAAGACGTGGCTGATGCCATTGATGAGAATGGACAAATAGATGGGGTTGTAATAGATTTTGCAAAGGCTTTTGAGGTAGTACCTCATGTCAGGCTAATGAAAAACGTTGCAGCAATGGGTATTGACAATAGAGTAGTACACTGGATTGGAGAGTTTCTCAGTGGAAGCACGACGAGGGTGAGGGTAGGATAATAATATCAACTATCAAGTAGTGTGAAAGATACCTCTGGGATACCACAGGGTAGTGTGTTGGGTCCTTTGATGTTCATTGCATACATCAATCAACCTGCCTGAAGGAATAACGGCTAGGGTACGACTTTTTGCAGATGACTGTATTATATACAGAATAATAAGGAGTTTTAGGGATGGTAAAGAGCTCCAGCAGGATTTAAATAGGAGGAATTAAACAAAATGAGGCTAAATGGTGACAAAAGTAAAATGTTGAGGTTTACCAATAAGAAAAATGTTATTAAATATAGGTATAGATTACGCAGCTATGAAATAGTAGCAAGTAAGAGATGTAAGTACTTGGGATTAGCTAACCTAAGCTGGGATCAGCACATAAGTGCAATGGTAGCTCAGGCATATAAAAAGTTGCATTTTGTGATGAGAAGTTTAGGAGGATGCAGCAAGAAAGTTAAAGAAATGAGATATCTCACATTAGTAAGGCCTAGCTTAAGAGTATTGTTCAAGTGTATCGGGCTGCTACCAGATAGGGCACACCAAGAAAGTTAAGATGGTGCAGATGAGAGCAGCAAGATACGTTTTATTGGATTTTAGACGGAGATCGAGTGTTACAAGTATGTTAGGAAACCTTAGATGGGAAACACTTGAAGGAAGGAGAAAAATTGCAAGGCTATGTTTATGTTCATGTTCTTTATTATAGCCATAGATTAATACATGGAAACAAATATTAAATTAGACTGCGTTTTGTGGATTACAAAACTATACTTAATGGACAAAACTACACATACTACATTCTATACTACAAACGATACATGATAAAGCCTAATATTGAAAAATAAACAATAGGCCTTATAATAATAATTATAATACAAAATTACACATTTTAAATACAATAAATACAGTCCTACTATCTTTATACATTGTTTGTACATTAATAAATTTGGAAATTTTTATGATTGAACATTCAGAATTTGATATTTTGTTCAAATTTGATATAATAAATTAAATAATCATTTAAAGAATAATAAGCTTTTTCAAATAAGAATTTTTTTTACTTTAAGTTTAAAATGATCAATAGATGTAATTAAAAATTATTTCTTTTGGTAGTTTTTTTAAAATTTTACTTATTTTCACATAGTTTCGAATTAAGTTGGGCTAGTTTACTACTGTGTTGTTGTACATGAAGATCATTATGTTGTGTTTGGTATGAGTGAGTTTTCAATGATTTTTGTCTAGCAAATGAAAGTTTTGTTTGACGATTTGAACGATTTAAGAATTTTTTAACAGTATAAGGTAAGAATCTTAAATTGTTGAAATAAATTATTATTATTATTATTATTATTATTATTTATTCCAACATGACATCAATCACATTGCTGGAGGTAAAAAATTAGAGCATAGCCCCATAACACAAAGTGTTTTAAACCACCAGGACATATACACAATGCAATAATAGAATATACAAAATACATTCAACAATAATAAACACATAATAACAATATATTTCAATTATCTCCATATAAGAAAACACAAAATATCACAAAAATTACTCATAAATAACACACATAAATGTAATATAAAATGATGGCAAGTGTGAGTGTGAATTTGAGTGTGAATATGAATATGAGTGTATTTTGTACATGTGAGTGAGTGGTATTCGTGTTTAAACTGGTATGATCTTGACTGTTTCATTAAAGTTATTCTAAGGTCCTCTCCGAAATTTATGAAAATCTTGTTCTGTGCGGACCTCATAAGACATAGCATTCCAATCTCTAACAGATCGACAGAAAAAACCTTGCTGATACTGCGTTTGTTTCTAGAAAAGGAGGAAATCAGAGTAACAGCTCTACCGTATCTGCATGAGCGATATCCAAGTTGTATTCTGGTCAATGGATCCAGGTCGACTAGCCCGTTAAACATTTTCTTCAGAAAAACGATTCCCAACCCCTTTTAGGTGATTTTCCAAAGTAAGTATATCACACATCTTCGTTCTTTGTTGCCTATTCAAGTCTTTTCTTTTGGTGATGAATTTTGTCGCCCCTATTCTGTAGAGATTCAAATTTTTGTAAGCTTTGGGCCTTCGAGGTTGGATGCCATGCAGGAAAACCATAGGACAGTGTAGGTCTAACTGGGCATAAGTACACAGTCTGCTTGACCTGACTACGTGCACCATGCAATGTTCTGGATAAAAAGCCTAGAAGCTTAGCAAGATTTTTTCCTCACTATTTCAGTCTGAATGTTCCATTTCAAATCCTGAGTTATTGTTAAAACCTAAGAGCTTAATTTTGATTTCCCGTTTAATGTAACACCATTGATTTTGAAACTATTGCAGGTGCTTTTTTGGATTTTGTCAAGGTATAGGGCCCTGCATTTATTTTCATTAAGTAACATTTGGTTCAGTTCACACCATAGCTCAATGTTTTCAAGGTTCCTTTTGTAAAATTCCACATCAGTTGCTGACTTGATGGTTCTGTAAATAGTACAATCGTCCGAAATATAGCCCTTATTTTGGATTCCACACACCTGGGTAGTTCCATCATAAATATGGTGAATAGTAAAGGCCCAAGTACCGATCCTTGGGGCACTCCAGATGTAACACAAAATCAGAAGAGTCAGCACCATAAAAGACAACCTTCATGCTACGTCCTAAGAGAAAACTCTCAATCCAGTCAAAGACCTTACCAGATATTTTTGAATTCTTGAAGCTTCTGAGAAGTCGTTTGGGGGGAACCCTATCAAACGCTTTCGCCAGTCCAATGTGATGACTTCCACGGCGGCTACCGGCCTCAGAATCAATGGCGTGCTGCCAGTCATCAATTGCTCCTGTAAACATAGTCCCCACAGGATCTTCTCGGCAGGAACCCATGTTGCTCGATATTAAATTCCCCTTTTACTTCTTTCAAATGATGTAATACCTAGTGTTGACAAGTTTTTTCCATTACTTTTCCCAATACCGATGTAAGTGATATCGGTCGATAATTCTTGACATCATTACGGCCCGCCACCTTTTATAAACCCGGGCACAACATTAGCTTTCTTCCATTCATTTGGTATTTCCACCATTTCTCATGGACATGTTATACAGAGAGCAAAATGAGGGAGCTATGAAGGTCGCACATTTATGAAGAATTCTACTTGGCACACCGTCAGGACCTGTCGCTCCATCTGGGCATATTCTCTTTCGCATTGAAAACTTGTTTCGTGGAAAAACACATGGTGCTGAGAGTTGAAGATTTCTGTGATGTTCGTAGTTGGGGTGGACACAATTATCACTATTATCAGAGGTGCCTGCAGAAAAATTGGTAGAAAAATTTTTCCCGCAAACTCTTGAGCTATTTTTCTCGAATGAGTTTCTTTCACACCATTAATGAGGTAATGATGAGGGGCTGAACTACCTATTTTTCCATGAATATACTTCCACAACTGTTTTCCGTTGCCTCCTCGTAATTTCCAAATGTAATGTGCATGTGCTTCCCTTACAACAGATTTTGTGCAATTCCTCTGAATTCTGTATCTTTTCCCAGTTTTCATCAGTTTGATGTGATTTCCAGTGTCTGTAAGTGGTCTCTTTTGTGTATTTTCTTTATTATTAAATTTTTTTATCCTGGAGCCCTGCGTTTTCCTTTAAAATTGCATTGAGGAATTGAAGCATCCACACATTGCCAGAACACCGATTTCCACCTACCCCAGCGTTGTTTATACCTTCATCCTCTTCTTCACAAAATAAGGGGAGTTTTTTTCCCCCAGTTGCTTTTCTAGTTTCCGTCCAATCGGCCCTGCCATAGTTATAAGTAATTTTCTGAACTATTTTAACTTTGGGCATTAGACAATGAAGACCAAACAATACAGCCTTATGATCGCTGACACCAGTTTCAACCTCCAAGTCCACAAAGTTATCAAGGATTGTTAGTAAAACAAGATCAAGAATCGACCGTGAAGTAGAAGTGCACGGGTGGCTTCTTTAACCATTTGATTGGCAACGCACTGTAGAACGAAGTAAGGAAGTCATTGGCTAGAGGTCCAGTTTGGGAAAGCTGCAGTCATTATGACTCCATCAATTTTAATGTTGAAATCCCCACAGCATTATCGTATCATACTTGTGTTGAATGTCCTGCACTTTATTTATTGATTTTATTAGTTCACTATTTGTAGCCGCGGAAGCATTGGGTGGTCTGTAGGCGGACCCAACAGGTATTTCTTACTACCACTTGAAAACTCTACCCACACTACTTCCGATTCCCGTATCCAGGGCAATTACATGAGTTGGTTGCAAATCAGGCTTTGTCGCATTAAGACGCCTCCTCCTCTCTGCTTACCTTTTCCTGTACCACCTCTGTCTTTTCTAATACAATGTAGCCATCCGGCAAAGCTTCCTTGTCCCCAATTGAGCTATCTAACCACGTTTCACAGCAGCAAATTACTGATGGATCTTTTGCCTCAATCCATGCTTGTATGTCCGCGTACCGCTTTTTATTGACCATGCTTCTTGCGTTGAACGAGAGAAATGTGATGTTCCTTTTTTTATTCTGAGTATTTGTTTGCACATCTTCTTCCATGCCCTTTCTTAAAGTAATTGTTTAAAAGCGAATCGCACAGCGTAGGGAGAGAACACCCCCAACACTCCACTGCACCGATTTGGTACCTATGTGTTTGCGATATTTGACGTAAGGTACTTTTTTCACATGTACGGTGGGGTCTGTTTTCCGCAAGTATTGCATTCCATAAATAACTGATTCCGACCCCCCAGCCTTGTTACACATAGCACATCTTAAACCGTGTGGTCCCAGTGAAATTTGATCAGAGGTCCAGGGTTGAGCTCAATGTCACCGCAGAGCGCTAATGTAACAATCCAGTGAAGACGAATCTGGGTGGACGAGGCCACGCCTCTCCTAGCTGGCACTATGTTCTTAGCAAGCCTACCAAGGCTTAGGTGTTTACTTCCCGTAGCACAAAGAGTCATAGAACATATCCTGCAATTACTCACAATAAGCCATCCTCTCCAATACTGGATGATCCATCATTAGGGGGCCCCAGTATTAAAATCCTTCATAGCGTCTGTCTTACATCTGTTATAAAACAATTTATAAGAATGTATAGACACAATAGACGTACCACGTACCACATAAAACCACCTCTCTTCATTTTGATGTAAATTTATTACCTTCTTACGTTGTATTCAGCAAAAATTTTTCCAGCTGTCAGGTTGAGAGTGAGTTCTGGAGTGCGCCTTTGCTATAATTCTAATAGCCCTTTTTTGAATTTTTAAAAACTTGTCCGTGCTGTGCAGAATGCCCCCAGAATTCAGTTCCATATCTTAACAGGCTTTTCAAAGAGTGCAAAATAAACTTGTTTTGCTGAACTTACATTTGTTGAGTTTCTAATTAATCTAATTGAATAGCAGGCTGAATTTAATTTTTTCCCACTAGAACAGTTATATGTTTGTTCCATGTTAAGGATTCATCCATGAAAATCCCTAGGAATTCGATGTCCTGTACCCTAGAGACATTGCCATTTAAATTTTAAATTTATAGTTCATGAAATTTGTTCTAAGGATCTCGATTTTTGTGTAAAACTAAAGTTAATTATTTAGTTTTTGCGAAATTTGAGATTAATTTATTACTTAAAAACCAATTTATGCATGTAGTTGTTCTTTCTGTTTGCTTTTAAAATTAATTCATCCTTTGATGGTGCATGAATTATAGAGGAAGCGTCGTCTGCAAAAAGTTTAATGTCATCTATACAAAAAGGAAGATCGTTAATAAAAATATTGAAGAAAAGTGGACCTACTATGGATCCTTGAGGAACACCACATGTTTTTAGTAGTCTCTGAGATATTGGTTTTTGTTTCATTAACCCCTTTGTGTCGTTTGTTATTAATTCTAGATATTGGTATCTATTACCAAATATGATTTATAATTTCTAACACTACTCCCCCAATACCGTAATAATGAAGTTTGTCTAGAAGAATTTCATGATCGATACAATCAAAAGCTTTGGATAAGTCGTAAAATACTCCTATGGTTTGTTTTTTTTTCTTCTAGAGCATTAACAAGTTTAACCAGAAACCTATTTATTGTGGTACATGTTGATTTGTTTTTCCTAAACCCACTTTGATTGTCTGAAAAAAGCTGTTTTCCCTCAAAAAATTTAAAATTCTATTATGAATAAGTTTTTCCAAAATCTTTGAAAACACTGGAAGAAGGGAAATGGGTCTATAGTTGTCCATTTGGGTATGATCACCTTTTTTATAAAATGGGATTATTTTCGCAATTTTAAGTTTATCAGGAAAAATTCCAGAAGACATGCATCCATTAAAAATTATTTTTAGGGGCTCTGCTATGAACGGAATGCATAATGCGTAATATATATGCTATGTATAAAATATACAACGGAGAACAAGCGTGGGTAGACCTATCTGGCAGGCTTGAAAAGGCCGACTATGTAGGAAGAGGTGACCATGCCTTCAAAGTGAGGGTTATATCTAGCAGAACTAATACTGGCAAATACTCTTTTTCTGGCTAGGGCCAAAAGGGAGTGGAATGCTCTCCCAAAAGGAGTAATGGTGACTCTTCCTAAATCACTGGGACACTGGGAGTATTGAAAGGTCTGTTGAAAAGTTAAGTGTTGAATGTCTTTTAACCTTATACATAGATTTATCATAATTTACTATTTAGTTATATTAGCCTATGTATAGTAGGCTATACTGAGCAGCCACCGATTGTGTCAAAATGTAATCAATGCAATCAAAGATGCCAATAAATATTCTATTCTATTCTATTCTATTCTATTCTATTCTATTCTATTCTATTCTATTCTATTCTATTCTATTCTATTCTATTCTATTCTATTCTATTCTAAGCACAAACAGCGTTTATAGTTTATATGTGCACACGGATAAACTGAAAAAATATATAATCGCAAGTTTAATTCAGGGGTGACCAAACAATAGGCGTCAATTCAAGCACGGCTTATATTACTTATGTTAGGCCTATAATAATCATGTTCTTATGGCGTCTTGTGCGGTATAGTTGTGGACTTGACAAGAGCATTGTGCTAAGTTGTAATTAAAACTAATTTGCGTCTTGAATGGTGGTTAAATGAGGTCCATTAACTTAGCCCCCCCCCCCCCCACATTGGAATTTCCTAAATTTGAACATGTCCACGTTTTGTGCTCGTTTTTACATGCTTACTCTACTTCCAAAAAGTTATTTTTTCTCTTTCACTTTTTCTAGGGGATTATTGCTTAGTGGTTTGGGCAGTAAGACCTTCTACTGAGTATGTTGTACTTCAGAAGAGAATTGCCCATCTGTTTGTTGATTCATTTCTCTTGAGCCAAGATTTGCAGTCTGACTGTTTCACGATTGAGGAGATGATGAAGTATAGCGTGCTGGTAAATACATACAAAGTATTGAAAGGTATGTTTTTAGGTATTCTACCAAATATTTTTAAAATTGTTGATCGTGATAGAAATTCTACTTAAATAAACTCATTGGAAGTTCCTGGATTAAATTCTGAAGCATTTAGAAAGTCATTTATGTACAGAGGCGTATCCTATTGGAATTCAATTTCTTATGATATTAGAAGCCAGTTTACTGATCTAGGAATTGTACAATTTAAAAGTAAAATTGAAGCAATGATAATGAATCAAAGAGCAAAGAATTGATTTTTACTATTTATTTGTGGGTTATTGTCTGTGTATTTGTGTAATGTTAATTTACCTTCATAAGTTCTTGTTTATGATTTTGCTTATCTCTTTGTTTGTTCATTATTGCTTTGATTTATGATATTGTGGTGATCAGACCCTGTCGTTGCCCGGATTGGAACCGATCTCACAAATTTACATAGTATTTTTATCTAGCTCAAGTCCTCGAACACAAAACTTCTTAAATCCAAAGTTAGAAAATCAGTTAAAATTTAGATGATTTGTAATTAAACAACAATTATTTCATTTCACTTTTCTCAGGTCTAATTCTTCACTTAATTAGTACCCTACCTACCTCTGCTGGCGTCACCTTTGAGTCCCCGTCCCCGTCTGCGTTCACTTCCAGTAAATATTATGCATATGGTTTAGTGACGTAAGGAGGGCGTGACTAGGTTTACTACTACTACACATATGTAGGCATTTTAACGTTACACAATATCTGGTTCACTATTGACGATTACTATGGCGATACACTGGTTTTACATCCTACCTAAGAGCTCGTTAATTTGAATAATGGCGAAAGACTAAAACAGCACTACTACAAGTTTACAGAATTATATTGTGGTTTAATGAAAACTGTCATTAGACAGGTAATAAACCGTTATTGAAGTCGTTGACGTAATCCTTATGTATTGATGTAATGTTATTGACGTTGATGACGTAGCACTATTGGGGGAATTCTTGGGGGATCTTGATGTGGGTACATAGTAATCCTGGTTATGCGTAGTTAACACTTCCTGAAGATTGCTAAGGTATCACTGGTGATCGGCCCCGTATGGGTTACAGTTCACATACACTCCGCTAATTACTGTCTTTGTTTCTTGAAGAGACGGTCGGCGCTTGAAGGTAGTCCTTTTGAATGAGGTAATTATTGCAATCAATAAGAGTTAATGATTGTTATTTGCGTACGGTGATTGTCATTGATGAAGATATAGTTAAGATGTTAGTCTTTTATGAATTGATAATGACTGAGACTAAAGGTTCGTTGTCCAAACATGTGGCATTGTTTGGGTACGGTGACACAATGAATTTGATAATAAATGTTTGTAGATAAACTTCACGTAAATATTATGGTCAGTAGACACATACAAAGAATACAAAATGTTCGTAGATGAACCTCACGTAGATATTATGGTCAGTAGACACATACAAAGAATACAAAATGTTCGTAGATAAAACTCATTTCCAAAGAAATTAAACAACCACTTTTGATTATTATGCCTTATTGAACTTCCTATATCCGCTCACACTGCTCCTATTCACACGACAACACTGACTTTCCTTACACGAGTACTATGTCTCGTTACCATAGGCACTCATCTAACCGCACTTTACCGAATCATATTTCCGCGACATACAACTGTGGCTCCTGATTTTTGGCAAACCTCATATTCGTTTGAGTGGGATCGTCTAATAAATCAGTTTTTTTCTTTTCGTTTTTCTTTTTTAATGTTTTTTTTCTTTCTTTCTTTTTTCCTTTTGTTTTTTCCCCTTTCTTTTCTTTTCTTTTAATTGTACACCCTTTTTTATATTTGATTCATTCATTAAATGCATATAATATATTTTTTTAAATTTGTTACCAAAATTGTTGTGTATAAATGCATTGTTGTTGTAATGCTACTATTTCAAATATTTACGAAAATGTAGTTTATTGTTGTTTCTGCATCTATGTAATTAGATTTATTTAGTTGTCCTCCTTTGTAAATCAGTTTTTATAACTGAATAGGATAGACGTTAAATAAATAAAAAAAAAAAAAAATTAAATTAAAAAGAAAAGAAATGTTACCGGGTACTCAACACATGACTCACTCACTCGTCTAACAACGGCTTTGGCGTTTCCCTAGTAATTATTGATAGAGAAAAATAAAACTAGGAACACCCCGCTCCCGATCAGATCATTCTATATTTTAATATTTTTAATATTAATTTTCAATTGAATTTCGGTTTTACAAAAAGATTAATTTATATGTAATAACGCATATCGCTGGTTAAAAGTTTTTTTTTCTCCTGAAATCCAGGGGGGGCAAGCGCCCTCCCCTTGCCCCCCCCCCCTCCCGGCGCCCATGTATGCCACGGAAACAAAGCGACTCCGATCAATAATATATTGTTATTTAAATAATTACAAATCTATAGCTGTTGTTACATTTTATAAATCTAAATTATTAAAAATTATAATATCTAATATATTGTCATGTCCTGTAGAGTACATGTTGACTTAATACTAATTATCTCGAGGTCCATTACATTTCGGAATCCAATCAGGGAACATACCGACGTGAGTTCATTTAGGGTCAGACGTCTAGTTACTTTCCGGTGAGGCTCATTTAGACGCAATACAGGAAGGGAATCGACCGACAAAACGCTGAATACTAAAGATTGCACAACTAAATAGTGCAAGTAAATCGGACTTTGATTAAGTGCACTGAACGTAAGAGTGCGGACGTTCGTGGAGAACAGAGAGAGACGAGCGACAACCGTTGACGGAGAAGGTCAGGACAGTGTAACAACAATCGCAACGTGAACCACAAATGTCCTGGAAGAGTTCTAAGTGAGGATTACCGGATGAAGAACCAGAACAAGGATTAGCCATCGGAAGAGGTGAAGTGAGAAGACATCGCCGGGGTTCGACATCAGGGTGTCGGAGGGGGCCAGTCTAAACCACATACCAGGAACCACAAGCATTCGGTAAGCCATGCACACCCATTAGTAAGTCATAGAGTCAGTAGAGGTATGAACCCACGGTCTGCCAGACGGAACTCATAGGTTCGATCCTAGGCCAGAATAGGAGGGTCATTATGTTTATCTCTAATACAGTGCTGGTCTCTTAAGTGGAATCACGTCTAATTACTGTGTCTACATCCCCCTCATGAACCCACCTACCCACGATCCCTGGTCCGTGCTAGTTAATTTAGGCTTAAAGAGTTACGCTACGCCCCCACTTAAACACTCATTTGGCGATCACCACCCTCAGCCAAAGGGCCTAATTAGCTATGCGTGACATGGTGATGGCGCCGGATTTGTGTATAGTTGCATTTTTGTGTACTGTGTACAAAATGGGTTTTGGTGGGTTGTTTTGATGGGAGTAGATAGATACTCTGTGGGTGTCCGGGCGGGAGCGCGCCTGAGTCCGCGATCCGCGCAAGTAGGTGGCGGCCGGCGTGCCTCTCGTCTCGGCGGCCAGGCTGGCCGTGTTCGGTGAACTGCAAGCTCAGCATGGCGTTATTACGTAGAAAGAGGAAACTTGAGAAGTATCGAGAGGGGGTCGATGATGCGGAACTTTGGATAAAACATTATGAAGAGGCAGCGGTTTTAGATAGCTATTCAGATGAGGAAAAGGTATATTTTTTAGATTTGTTTTTGACCGGTACTCCACGTCTTTGGTATGAGTCTGCAATCACGCATCATAGTCTGAAACCGTTTGATGGGGTTGGAGAGCGTCCAAAATTAGAGTGGTCGGCTCTCAAGGCTAGTTTTATTGAAATATGGGGTGTTTACCGGGAGGATACTCATCATCAGAGTATTGTCGACCAACAGGTTCCTTGTTCGAGTCCAGGGAGCGCCACTTTTAGTCAACAGAATGGTTTTCATAGTTACCCTCAATTACAACAAGGGACTGGACCCTCGGAGGTGGAGGTGTTACGACACATGGTGGCTACTTTGTTAAGCGAGAAGAAGGAGGTGAAGAGTGGGAGGGGGAAAGAAATGCAGCACCGGGGTGTTGGCAGCCAGCAGGCTCTGAGTTCGAACCCAGGATCTAACACTTTTAGTCAGCAAAGTGGTTTTCAGTCTTACCCTCAATCACAGCAAGGGGGCTTTCACTCTTATCCTCAATTTCAACAGGGGGCTGTGGGGTCCGCTAATGCATTCCAACAGGGGGCTATGGGGGCAACTAGCGCATTTCAGCAGGGGGCTATGGGGCCCGCAATGGCATTTCAACAAGGTGGCTATCAACAAGGTCCTCAAATGCAGCCGGTATCTTTTCCCGCGCCTATTCCCTCTAATATGCCAATGCAGCAGGGGGTTGCTTCAGGGCAGCAGCCTGTGGGTCAGATGAGCCAAGGTAGTACTTGGTATGATTTGGACTATGTAGTCCTACTGACGTCACAACCGAGGTTTGAAGGAAAACCTCGACCTCAGTGTCATTCAGTTTACTTTGAAATACACGAGTGTGTGGACGTGCACTTTGACTTGTTATTCTACGACCTTGTCCCTGTGTTCCTGGTAGCGTAGCTACAACAACTGGCGCAGACGGTAGGACACGGGGCTACGAAGGTTCGTAGAAGGTGCAAATGGAAAATTCAAGGTACGTGTGCAAACCCTTGAATGTGGGACAATAATAATGAAAATTATTATTTAAACGTATTATTCCGTTGCCGGGACACTTCAAGTTACCTGTGTTTCACAAATGACTGGTTCCAATTAAATTGGTTGTTTAAACAAGCGCCTGTGGACCGTGATAATTTTCAGCAACAGGTCGATTTATCTTGGTTATTCACACCAACAACCCAAAAAATGGCGCGTAGAGGAAGACCAGACAGTTTTGATGAAACTAGTGAAGATATTGAAGCGTATTTCGATCGTGTGGAAGCGTATTTTCACATAAATCAGGTGGACGATGGTGAGAAGATCTACGATCTAATTACTATATTGGGGGCCAAGGCATACGACGAGTTAAAAATTGCATGCTTCCCACAACGTCCAATCGAAAAGACGTTTGAAGAATGTAAAAATATTCTCGTGCAAAGGTACAAACGAAATGATCTGCCTCTGACGCAGCGACTCCGGCTAGCCTCTCGAAAACAACACGCCGGCGAGTCGGTGACTCAATTCGTCTCCGAGCTTCGTCACATCGCGCGTACGTGTGGTTACACGGGGGCGAACGCAGCAGCAGAGTTACAAACTGCATTGTTGCAATCGTTTGTCCAAAATATTGCAGACATTAGAATAAAGAAAGAATTAATGTGCTCAGAAAACTTAACATTCGACTTGGCTGTAACATTGGCAAACAAGTTCGAAATGGTGTATGAACAATTAGAGACGTCATCAAGCACACCTTCGGACACGGGACTAGAGGGGGCAGTTCACGCTCTCAAGCTGTCGGAAAACCAGTGCTGTTGGAGGTGTGGGTACACAAACCATGGACCAGAGGTATGCAGAGCAAGAAGATGGGAATGCAGAAACTGCGGCCGTAGGGGACACGTAGCAGCCGTCTGCAGAGAGGTCGACTCCGACGGTAGGGACCTACAGGGTGAAGATTCACGGCCAAACAACAGTGGGCGTACTACCAGTCGACGACGCAAGAAGACGAGGCTGTCAAACAGCGACGGGAGGTGCACTTGTCATCACAACTGCGTGCATCACGGGGACCCGCAGTACGACTTCGCATCACAACAGTCAGTTAAGTCAGCTGTTGGTAAACAGCGTAACAAAAATAAATGTAATCAAGTAGCTGAAATTTTAGAGTCTGATTCTGAATCAATACAGTCAGGAGAATCTTCAAATAACGGATCAATCAAAGTAATTTGCAAATTATCTTCAAAAATTAATCCATATTCAATTGACGTTGCAATTCAAAATCAAACTCTAAGCATGGCAATTGACACATGCGCTGACGTTTCTATTATGACGTTTTCAGAATACAAAGATAAATTCTCTTCATGTCCACTGTTAAAGACGAAACAAAAACTTAAAACATTCAGTGGCGAACATTTAAATATAGTTGGAAAAATAGTTGTAGATGTGTCATATGAAGGTGTTATGTAAAACAAACTTCCGATAGTTATAGTCAATGTCAACACTAAACAACAAGCTTTGTTAAATAGAAATTGGATCGAAGTTATTAAAATTAACTGGTCGCAAATCCATAAAAATTGTAGGTCGTCAGTGGATAATATAGTTAATAAGATAATCACAACTTCAGATGTAGAGTTTGACGAACAAAATCACAATGAAATTGTGCAACTTATTAAGTCTAAGTACCCCAATCTTGTGTCGGAAGGAGTAGGGGAAATAAAAAATTACGAAGCTAACATTACACTAAAAGCAGGCGCAACCCCTGTTTTTAAGAAAGCTTATCCTGTACCTTACGCACTGAGGGATGCAGTGGAAAAAGAGTTAAATAAGCAGGTGGCAGAAGGAATTCTTGAACCTGTGAGATATTCGGAGTGGGCAACACCTATTGTTGTTGTACGCAAGAGAGATAGCGACCAAGTTCGGTTGTGTGGGGATTTCAAAAAAACATTGAACCCGGTCACTGAACTTGAACGCTATCCTCTTCCGACCTTCGATGAGATGTCAACAAACTGGGTAAACTGTAAATACTATTCAGTAATTGACCTCAAAAATGCATACTTACAAGTCAAAGTGAGTGAGGCCTCATCAAAGTATCTGACTATTAACACTCATAAAGGACTTTATCGTTGTGTAGTGTGGCTCGTTGGTCTTGTGGTTAGCGTATCTGCTTCCAATGCAGAAGGTTCAGGGTTCGATTCCCACTAAAGTTAGAAGTTTTTTAACTTCTGATTTGGACTTCAGTCCATCAGTTCTTGTGTTAGGAGTTTGTAAACGGTGACTTTGGAGCCGTCCTAGCAACGAAGCACATAATAAATTTCAGAGTTGTTCTGAATCGGCCTTGTTGATTCGTCTGGCGTTGATTCGCGGGTGTTCGCACTGTCCATACCACTGATTGCTATATTTCCTATTAAAAATATTGATCTTTGGTTGGTTATCGCTCACTCGTCGATTGCGTCGGGGCCTGCAGGGTTGGCTTGGTAGCTTTGATTTAAAGTCCCCCACTGAAAATCAGTTGTATAACTGAGTGGGTAGACTCTAAATAAAATTTATTTATTTATTTATTTATTTATGTTACAATAAAATGATTTATGGCTGGAATGGAGCCCCCGCTGAATTCCAGCGCATAATAGAGGAAATAATTAAAGGGATACCAGGAGTTACCGTGTATCTCGATGATCTCTGTGTAGGGGCGCCCAAAGGCAAACGCAGACTTTTGCTAGTTCTAGAAAAACTATCAGCGTATTGCATAAAAATTAACATTTTAAAATGTAAATTCATGCAACAGGTAGTTGAGTATGTAGGGCATTTACTTTCAAAGAGGGGTATCCTCCCCTCGCCAAAAAAATTCGCTGCCATACGAGACTCTGGCCCCCCAACAACGCAAGATGAACTTCAAAAGTTCCTTGGTATCCTGAATTATTACCTACCTCATATACCTAATCTATCCACCATATCTAGACCGCTACATGACCTGAATAACAAAGGTCACGCGAGTCTCGAATGGGATGTTGAACACCTCACCGCTTTCAAAGTATGTAAAGAAGCATTTTTGAATTCGCAGGCACTATTACCGTTCGACCCCACAAAACCTATTGTCATATGTGCTGATGCTAGCCCAGTTGGGACAGCAGCGGTTTTGTACCATATAGATGACTACGGCAAAGAACGACCTGTCTTTTTCACCTCAAAATCTCTCACCGAAACCCAAAGAAAATATCCGCAAATAGAGAGAGAGGGACTCGCAATAGTTGATGCTTTTAATAAATTCCATAAATTTATTTATGGAAAACAATTTGTGCTCTATTCTGATAATAAACATATTGTGTACATTTTCTCTGAAAACAAACAAGTACCAATAACAGCTCGTCAACGAGTGCAACGCTGGGCGTTACAACTTAGTGCATTTAAATATGAGCTAAAACACAGAAAGGGCGCAGAAATGTTCCTACCTGATTATTTGTCTAGGAACCCCCTCCCGGACTCTGACCCTGAAGAAGGTTGTGTCAGCTTTATCCAAACAAATATCGAAAAGTTATTACCTTTGAATTGGACACATATAGCAGAACACACAAAGTCGGACCCAATTTTACAAAAAATTCATGAATTTGTACAAAGTGGATGGTCCCAGTCTAATATCAAACCGGAACACAAACCATATCATACACGCCATTATGACCTGACTTCGGATAGTGGTTGTATCCAAGGTCCTCTAGATCTCCGCCACCTGGCGGAGGCTCGTCTAACTCGCTCGTGTGGCCACGAAGTTAGGTCGTCGCAACCCGTTCCACAATGTATAGCAGCCATATTGGTGATTTGCACGAGAAATAGAGGGAATTTTAAAAATCAAAGTGAACATCTACTACGCGCGCCCTAAAACTTGATCACAAAATGACGATCTAGAGGCCAGAAAAGAATCGCGTGCATTTCGAGATAATGAAATTGACAACCCAATAATAATGAATAATAATTTGTTGTAATATAATTAATAAAATAAAATAATTTTAAATACCCTATGTTATATTATTATAGTGTAATGTGTAGGATATCCATGAGCAAATTTTTTTACGATTTCAAAAATTTATTTCTAAAAGCCTGTTTCTGATAATTGGATGAGTGTAGCGAGCGTAGCGAGCGAAGCGAAGATTCCATTTCACTACACTGGAGAAAAAATCCGGAATGTTTTTTTTCTTTTTTCTGTATTTTTGTCTGTCTGTTAACACGATTCTGGCGAAACCGATATTCCGATTGCGATGAAATTTTATGGAGGCCTTCGAAATCTCTGAACTTATTGCCACATTTTTTAGTGAAATCGATTTTTTTTTCTCATAAAAATCGCAATTTTACGATTTTTTTCGATTTTTAAAAAATTCTTCGACTTATAACACCTACATGCTTTATCCGATTGTAATGATTTTTTCACAGAATCTTAATTTAATGAATTAATATATTCTTGTGAAATTTTAGTGCAATCGAAAAATTATTTCTCATGAAAATCGCAAATTTATGATTTTTTTTAATTTTTAAAACATTCTTCGACATATAACATCTATACATGCTTTATCCGATTGTTATGATTTTTTCACAGAACCTTAATTTTATGGATTTATATATTCTTGTGAAATTTGAGCGCAATCAAACAATTATTTCTCATAATAATTGCAATTTTACGATTTAAACAGCGTTTTGATAAAAATGCCAAGGCTCTTAAAATTGTAATTTATTTTTTGAAGTGATAGGTGTTTTAGATTAAAAAACAATACATCTAAACATTCACCAGACGGATTTTATAATTTTCGTTTTGTTTGATAAATATGATTTTTTTCCTTTGCATTTTTGGAAAATGTATGTTTTTTGTAACAAATCTATATTTCCCATATTTTAATTAAAAAACCATAAAGCTCATCAAAAACGTGTCTGGTGAATTTGTCAGAATAAGACTTGTGAGCACATTAAAAAATAAATTATCCTTTTATCTTAAAAACTGTAGGCTAGAAGTAGGAAAAATGTTAGCAAATGTGCTAGAATAAAAGTTTTGAGAGAATAGCATTTAATGTTTATTTATGTTGTTTTTTGGTAAATTTGAGTACAACATAGCCTAAAGGCTCAGTTTATTTATTAAACATAAAATTCACTGGGCCTTTATAACCTGTTAATCTAGGCTTCTTTAAAATTGACTAAAATTGTTATGAATAACACTCTATACAGCCCTAGATTAGGCCTAATATCAGTACTGGTAAGCCATTTTCCCATGTAAAATAGCATACAGCGCTAAAGAAAAAAATCATTTAATGCTTTTAGCATTATATCAGTTCAAAATAAATTTATGTATTCAATAAATAAAAAAGTTAACTTTAAAAGCAATTAAAACAATAATAATGTAAAATTGCCGTTTTTTCATTCATTTTCAGTGAAATACCCCTTAAACAATTACGCTTATCCAACAACGCGCTTGAAAAAGCGTTTGCGAAGCCCAAAGCAGCATAATATGTGATGATAATAGTGTACACAAATAATCATAAAAAACACTAGTAAATGACGGTATTTTTCAAGGTGGCGTGTGAAAAATTACTATGTCGCCGAGAAATGCTCGTTTTAATGGAAAACGACGATATGTACAAACATAACCACTATATAACGTTATAGTGGCATTCACCCTTATTACAATCATGGTATTCAACCTCGTTGACAACCTCCATTTTTTTTAATATATATATTTAGCTCATTCATATGCAAAGTGCGTGAAAAAGTACTATATGCTCGGAAAATGCTCGTTTTAAGGGAAAACGACGAGATGTCCAAACAAAACCACTATATGACGTTATAGTGGCATTCATCCTGATCACTTACATGGTGTTCAACCTCGTTGGCAACCTCCTGTTTTTTAGGTAATCAACTCATTAGTATGCAAAGTGCGTGAAAAAGTACAACATTCCCGGGAAAAGCTCGTTTTAAAGGAAAACGACGACATGTCCAAACATAACCACTATATGACGTTATAGAGGCATTCATCCTGATTACTAACGTGGTATTGAAAGTCGTTGACAACCTCCAGTTTTTTAGATAATTAACTCACTAGTATGCAAAGTGCGTGAAATAGTACTAGTTACTACATTCCCGCTCTAGAATTAATCACCAAGATGGCTTCTAATTCGCTGCTGCGACGACCTAACCTAGAGAGTTAGACGATCCTCCGCTAGGCGGAGATCCAGCAGACCTTGGTTGTATCTTGTGGGGTGATAGGATAATTATACCAGGTAAACTACAGTATTCAGTGTTAGAATTACTACATCATAATCACCCGGGAGAAACTCGCATGAAACTACTGGCTAGGTCATGCGTTTGGTGGCCCGATATTGACGCAGATATAGTTGGTCATGTACAGTGTTGTAAAGCATGTCAAGCAACACGCAATAGGGAACCATCGCGTACTACTAGTTGGCCTAAAACAACACGTAGAATGGAGAGGATTCACGCAGACTTCGCTCATTTTGATGGAGTTAATTACCTTATCATTTATGATTCCTTCAGTAAATGGATAGAAATATACAAATGTAAATCCACAAATTTCAGCACAACAAAAAAAGGTTTTTCTATGTTTTTTGCTACCCACGGGTTTTGTGAATCCTTAAATACCGATAACGGCCCACCCTTCAATTCTGCATCTTTTGCGGAATTTTGTACTCAACGGGGTATAAACCACATCTTATCCCCGCCCTGGCATCCTCAAAGCAATGGGGCAGCAGAAAAAGCAGTTCAGACGTTCAAAAAATTCTTTAAAAAAGTTTACTCCCAGTCACCAAGGGTACCACAAAATAATCTAGAGGAGAAAATCATGGATTTTCTTTTCTCATACAGAAACACTCCTTGTTCTCTTAATAAAAAGACTCCATCGGAGTTATTTCTGAACTGTACCCCCAAGACCTTAATAAGCCAATTAAAACCTAACGTTAGTTCAAGACAGGAAATCTCTGAATATCAAGAGATTCAAAAAAAGGTGTATGAAATCAATGATGATGTTTATGTTAAGACTAATTTAAATAACATTATAAACTGGCAAAAGGGAAAAGTCCTTGCAAAAATCAGCCCATATATCTATAAAGTGTCTGTAAATGGGGTTCAAAGAACATGCCACACCGACCAATTAAGGCTTGATAATGCAAAAATGCATTCAACGAGGTCTAGCAGGGCGCCAATTGGCAACCAAGGAGTTAAGTTGGGCTCACCTTCAAAGCATTTTCTCTCATGTGAGAGAGAAGTAGTTCCCAGGCAAAAGAATAATCCTACTCAGCCCTCCCCACAGGCACAAGTGTTGCCTCTGACACCTTTGTCAGGGTTATCACCCGCATTGCCTGGAAATCCAGAACAACAAACAAATGTATTTCGCAAGGCGGGGTGAAGCCCTAGCAAGCCCAACTAAAACCTCAATGGTTCCATTAAGGCGATCTCAGCGCCAAAAATGGGCACCGAAAAGACTTATTTATAATTAGTGACTCTTGATGTAATAGACCAGGAGCCAGACCCTGTGGATTTTTTTTTCGCTCACCCCAATTAACATCTCAAATCTGCCTTGACCACGTGTTAGTATGCACCTTATGAAACAGCCCCAGGTTGTATGTCACTTCGAATTGTGGTATACGTTTTTTTTGCCATTTTGTTTTTGAATGTGCGATCATTGAAACGCTTACTCTCTACTGTCTTTAAATTTACATAACTCGGGACTCGGTTAACCGATTTTATTTTTTTAAATACCGATTTGTAGGTAACTGTATGCTTTCCCTATTGTATACAATCAAGTTTTAATAAACATATGATTTTATTGCTAAAAAAATGCAGACACGGCAAAAATAGTGTAAATAGTTTCACTAAAGTATGATTCAAGCATAGATTCGACACATTTTTTTGGTTGCTAGCAAGATGTTTTTATACATGATTATGATTTAAAAAATATATTCATGAACTAAACTAATAAAAAGTATATATTGTTTGGAGTTTTAGAAGATGAGCGTTGAAGGATGAGCATTTTCAGTGGATTGAGCGCTATTTAACTATGTTTTTAATCCAACTTCATTTTGTCATTGTTAGCATAGAATTATAATTTGAAAGTAATTTCAACCAACAATACAAGAGAATGGTAAAATATAATGATACAAACAATGTGTTTTGAAGATATTTTTCACAAAATAGTCAATTTTACAGGATTTTCAGTTTCAAAAGTGGAAAAAAGTAGAAAAGTGCGATTTTCACATGACAAATTTATTTGGATGCACTTAAATTCTTTGAAAGTCTAAACTTAGAGATTTTAAAGGTTCTCTGAAAATTTCATCCAATTCGTAGCAGTCGTTTGTCCCGGAAAGCGAAAAACGAACTCAAAAGTGTACAAATAATAGAAAAATATCTTAAAATTGATATTTGATGACACATCTTTACTTGTTTTGCAATAAATGACCTGTCATGTTGTAATATTTATATATTGTACTTTAAAGTGGTTTGACTATGATCGAACTGTATAATTATCTCGCAAAAATGTTCCATTGTTTGGCTAATTGGAACCGTTGTTCCAAGGATAGAGGTGGCTTTAAGCCTAACAATCGCGCAAATCGTGAAGAAAGCAAACAAATTAGATAGAAGAAATAGATGACCCCAAGTTGCGATCCCGTAACTTCTTATTAATTTAATTAATTAAATGAATTAATAAATTAACCAAAACATACATTGAATTAAGAGACAACAATGTCGAAAATAGAATCAAATAAAAGCCTATTTTACAAGAATAAATATTAAAAAAAGTATTTTACAATTAATAATTAAATTACAATTACAATTTATTTAATTAAATTTAAATTTTTTGCGACTTTAGACCTACGTTTAATTATATATACCTAAAACTCTTTTGATTGGCCAAAGATTTTCCCATTAACTTACATCATGTCAATAAATTCAAAATGCTATGTCCCTAAGTGAAATTCTTGAAACTGATAGATTTATGAAGTTGAATACCAAATTAATTATCAGAAGTTTGTAAATAACTAGAAGAAAGGTACGAAATTTTATAAAGAAATTTACGAAACCATCGGAAATTTTCCGCTCTTTCACAAAACCTCAGACATTAGTTTTGAGCCCCGGGGCCATTCAAAGTGGGGAAAAAATTAATTTACAGATTTACAGATTTTAATGTGGGTCAACAATATTTTGAATGTGCCTCGATAAATAGTGATAAATGGTGTTAGTAGTAAAACCCACTTTTGAAAGAAAAAGTTAAATAACTGTAAGGCATCAAAATCGAAGTTTTAATATAAGACTTAAAAAATTAAATTATATTTACTTAACAATGCCTGTCTACAATGGGTATAAAAGCGGTGTTGTATACGAAATCAACCTCATGGCCCTTTTCTCACTTTATTGAGTTGTACATCTTAATTTTCAAATTATTTATACAATTTCAAAATAAAATAATATTATAGATTGGAGAAGGTTTGACAGTTTGGGAAAGCATAGAGAACATAAAACCCAGCCTGAAGGGCTGGGGGCTGGCTGGGGGCGACAAAACTTTTCACCTGCTGATGACAACTGCAGCTTTAATTTAAAGTTGTTTGTTACCTTAATCCACGACGCGTTTCGTCCTCCTGGGTTTCATCAGACGGATCGTGGCTACTAAAAATCAGCTAGCTACATGAAAACAGAACTCACAACACATAACCAAACCTGTGGTAGGGCCACGCAAGAAGTAAATTCTGCATGCATGTTGTCATCATCAGCAAGGTCTTATTTCACAAACCATTCTATGGGACACACAGTCAGCACAAACAGTAAGGGGGCTTCCCTCCCAACTCTGGTGCTAGGGAGACAAGAAATCCATGACTAACCCTGGAATCGAACCAGGACCCTTGGCAACAAGAGAAAAACTGCCCCTCCTGCTGTAGCAGGGAAAGGATGCCTCTTCATTCATTCTAAGAGAAAGGGTTGAGATAGGAAGGGTGGAAAGTCACAACACAGCACAACCAGTGAGGGGCTTCCCTCCTAGACTCTGGTGCTTGGGCGACAAAAGAACCATGTCTTACCCTGGATTTGAACCAAGACCCGTGGCAACGAGAGAGCTGCCCTACTAATTGTGACTGGGATTCGAAGACGAAAGGAAACAATACTACAAATTGCAAGCTCTTGGCTATAAACACACAACCTGTTAGACCCTACTCGTCTTTTCCTTCAATAATAATAAAATAATAATAATAATAAAAAATAATATAATAATAATTTTAAAATAAAAAATAATATAATAATAATAAATTTTTATTATTTTAAAAATAATCGATCGTTGATTGGGGTCGGGGCCTACAAGGTTGCTTGGTCGCTTTTGATTAACTGTCCTCCACTGAAAAAATTTGTTATAATATAACTGACTGGGTAGACTCTAATTACAATTTATTTATTTTATTTATTTAATAATAATAAAAACATTTTACCATCATTGTATTGTTGCTAGGAAACAGTAAAGAAACTAAGACTTCTTTTTTATGCATGATAACTCTTTTTTAACAATGCAGTGGAACTTAAAAGGTGCCCAAAGTAACCGTCCGATTTCTTCTAATTTATGTTTTAGTGAAAGAGCGGAAATTCCAAACTATTTATTATTTTTCTTTAAATGATTCCACACCATTCTCCAAGTTATTAACAAACTTTTGACGACTAATTGTTATTCAACTTCACTAATCTACCAATCTATCAGTTACAATAATTTCGCTTAGCACATACATTTCGAATTTATTGGCATGATATTATTAAAGTGGGAACATCTAAGGCCAATCGGAAGACATTTATGGGACACATAATTAAACAAATGACTTAAGAAGAATTTTTAAAAAAAGTGTAATTAATTAAGAAATTAATCAATTAATTAACTCAAATACTTTTTCAGATCTTTATTCTTGTTAAATAGGCTTTATTTAATACCAATGTCGACAGTGTAGTCTCTTTATTAAATATATGTTTTGTTTAATTTATTAATTAATTTAATTAATAATAAAGTAACAGGATCGCAACTTGGGGCCATCTATTTCTTCTATCTAATTTGTATGCTTTCTTCACGATTTGCGCAATTGTTAGGCTTAAAGCCGCCTCTATCCTTGGAACAACGGTTCCAATTGGCCAAACAATGGAACATTTTTGCGAGATAATCATACAATACTATCATAGTTAAACCACTTTAAAGTACAATATATAAATATTACAACATGACAGGTCATTTATTGCAAAACAAGTAAAGATGTGAAATCAAAATATCAATTTTAAGATATTTTTCGATTTTTTGTACACTTTTGAGTTCGTTTTTCGCTTTCCGGGACAAACGACTGCTACGAATTGGATGAAATTTTCAGAGAACCTTCAAAATCTCTAAGTTTAGACTTTCAAAGAATTTAAGTGCAACCAAATAAAAGTTATCACGTGAAAATCGCACTTTTCCACTTTTTCCACTTTTGAAACTGAAAATCCTGTAAAATTGACTATTGTGAAAAATATCTTCAAAACACATTGTTTGTATCATTATATTTTACCATTCTCCTGTATTGTTGGTTGAAATTACTTTCAAATTATAATTCTATGCTAACAATGACGAAATGAAGTTGGATTAAAAACATAGTTAAATAGCACTCAATCCACTGAAAATGCTCATCCTTCAACGCTTATCTTCTAAAACACCAAACAATCTATACTTTTTTTTAGTTTAGTTTATGAATATATTTTTTAAATCATAATCAAGTATAAAAACATCTTGCTAGCAACCAAAAAAATGTGTCGAATCTTTGCTAGAATCACATTTTAGTGAAATTATTTACACTATTTTTGCCGTGTCTGCACTTTTTAACAATGAAATCATATGTTTATTAAAAATTGATTGTATATATTAGGGAGAGCATACAGTTACCTACAAATCGGTGTTTTAAAAAATAAAATCGGTTAACCGAGTCCCGAGTTATGTAAATTTAAAGACAGTAGAGAGTAAGCGTTTCAATGATCGCACATTCAAAAACAAAATGGCCTCTAAAAAAAAACGTATACCACAATTCGAAGTGACATACTACCTGGGGCTGTTTCATAAGGTGCATACTAACACGTGGTCAAGTCAGATTTGAGATGTTAAGTGGGGTGAGCCAATTTCGTTAATATCGCTCCTACAGGAATTAGCTCTTGGTCTATAAGTTCTATGTATGTTCTTCTCTTCATTCATAAAATAAAATAAAGTTTGTATACTAGGAGTAATTTATGATTTGGGAAAGAGATTTATTATTATAGGCTATTGTTGCTATAATTTATCTGTAACTTTACAAATATTGGTGGAAGCATTTTTGTGGTCGTTATTATGTTATCTTGTTATATACAACTAAACTTTGCCTATGTATTATTTTCAATCACAATCTATTATTAATTGTAAAATGTATGCTACACATTTTTTTAAATGTGTAGGGGGGAAAATGGTATGATTTGGACTATGTAGTCCTACTGACGTCACAACCGAGGTTTGAAGGAAAACCTCGACCTCAGTGTCATTCTGTTTACTTTGAAATACACGAGTGTGTGGACGTGTACTTTGACTTGTTATTCTACGACCTTGTCCCTGTGTTCCTGGTAGCGTAGCTACAACAGTACTAAGATGTATCAGGGTGGTAATCAGATGTACCAGGGTGATAGTCAGTTATACCAGGGCAGTAGTCTTATGCCACGGGGTAACACTTGGAATAACTGGGTGTTACGAATGGTTGCAAGGGTCCAGAAGAAGGGGGAGAAAGCGTCAGCCTATGTTCTTGATAAGGGTCGGCAGTGTGCTAAGGTGGATCCACGGATGACGGGTCGGGAAAGAGCTAAGTGGTGTTTTAAAGGTCTTTTGCCGGAGGTCCAAAAGTTGCTGGTGAAATTTTCGTGTACGGATTATGATGATTTGTTGGACATAATAAAGCAGCTGGAGGGATTGAACAAAGAGGAATTTGATCTTTTAATGTCTCGTTTGGGAATGGACCACCTGGTAGTGAAGCCTTCAAATGAACCAGTTATTCAGTTGGATCGGAGGACAGAGAATTTAAGGGAAGAATTTGATGATCTAGGGAGTGATAGTAATTGTCAAAATGCAAATTTGTCAGATAACGATTCGAGGGTTATGTACGGTGAGATACAGGGACCCAGGGGTCAGGAAAGTATTGTCGAACGATCTCCTCAGCGTGATTTTGACAGAAGGGTAGTTTGTTTTTATTGTCGAGAACAGGGTCATTTTAAGAGGGACTGTGTCAAGCTAGCATTCGAGGCTCGTCGAAGAGCACCCGTTGTTGTCTCGGGGGAGCAGATACCATCTTCTGTGCCGTTAACACTGTTGGAGCGCCCTGTCGTGGAAAGTAGTAGAACTGTGGTGCTGACCGTTTGCAATAATGAAGAAATTTCTAAGGTTTTGTGCCCTGTGGTTAAAAGTAGTGACGTTTCGGTGACGATTAACAGCAATGAAGAGGTATTTTCCAAGGTTTTGCTTCCTGTGGTTAAGGGTAGTGATATTTCGGTGACTACTTATAGCAGTGACAAGGTAATTTCTAAGGTTTTTATTCTAAGATTTAGGATGGATGTTCTATGGTATCTACTACTCACGAGGATATAGGGGATGTTTTGTTGTCTAATAGTAATGAGGAGGGTAGTGGAACCGCTCACGTGGATATAGGGGATGCCTTGGGGATGTCATTGCTAGGTGAAGAGGGTAGTTCTTCGCTGTCTACCGTTCATGAGGAAGTAGGGGATGCCTTGGGGATGTCACTGCTAGGTGAAGAGAGTAATACTTCGCTGTCTACCGTTCATGAGTACGTAGGGGATGAAGTGGTGGTTTCGCTTCGTAAGGACGAGGGCAGAAGTGCAACAGTGCCTACGTCTTGTGAGGGTAGGAAGGAACCAGATGTGGTCATTGGCCCTATTGTGGAGAGTGGTAGGACATCCTTGTCCTACGCAGCATTGGTTAAGGGGAGCGCCAAAGGGGTGTCACACCCTACCTAGTATGGGAAGTGGTGGCACTGACGTACCATTATCTATTAAGTTTAAAAAGGAGTGGTAGCATTGCTGTACAATTAGCTATTGGGTTCAAATGGGGTGGAAATGCCGTCTCATTTGCTCTTGCCTTTAAGGGTGGAGGAACCAAGGGTGGTGTCACAGTCCTTAGTGCATAGTTATGCCATGGACATAATTCTCAGTAGTTATACTGATTGTAATTTCATTTGTGAGGTCTATATTAGCAGATGTGACTATGTTATTTCTCAGTGTCAGTAGTAAGCCTATGTATTATGCTGAGCTAGTAATTGTCGGTCAAAGCCTTCTGAGTGAGGCACAGGCATGTGAATGAACATCGAGTCTTCTAATGGGTCTGCAATTAATTAATTGTTTGTTTTGTCGATGCGGCAGAAGTTGCACATTCAAGATCTTATGTAAACAAAGTGGACGTGGGTTCTTACCAGACTCTGGTGACGGTGAGCATGGCTGTATTAACAAGTAACAAGTTATGTTGTTGTTTAGTAATTTATAAGTTATATTGTTTATTATATAAATTAGTAATGTTTTATTTCAATTTAATAAAACAATTTTGTTAAATCATTCAGAAATACAGTAAATTTAATCTGGTTATTTGTTTCAAGAAGTTTTGCATAATTGTTAATTGTAAATTCATTGTTTTGGTCTGTGAATTGAGATTATAAAATATTCTTACTGATTACGAGTTATGCTGGCGAGCCGAGTCACGGCAGTAATGTTATGTAATGCGTCAGCTGTTTCTTGTTGTAAACGGGCGAGCTGTCATGTGATGGCACGTGGGTTTGTTGTTGTACGCAAATGGCTGTTCGTTTTTTATTTATGTTACAGTTGACGCGCCCCGCTCACTCGAATGGATATCGGGTGGAGGAAGGGAAAGCAGTACATGCCTGCGGTTCTGACAGACGACGGAGAAGTGTCCGGCTCGTTTAGTCACAATGTCGGGACCACACTGTCAAATTATTTTGATTTTGAAAATCTAGGAATTTTCCAGGAATTCAAAATATTATTACTTAGGGATATTGGACAGTAAATCTTAAGGTGCCTACTTATTGTTTTTATTTTGAATTACGCACAAACAAATAATTAGCTAATTTATACTTGTGTTTTTTTGTTATTGTTTGTGTATAGATTAAGATATAGGGATTTACAGGTTAAAATTATTTGATTCCTTATTCACAGGAATTATAGATTTGATTAGGAAGGTTTGACTGTCGTGGAGTCACGTCTTTTATATTAGTACCTGGATGTACATGCCAAAGGCGAGGTTATGAGTTTCATCTGGAAAAGGTGGGATTTCTTTGTTTTTTTTTATTTCTAAAACTAGGATTTTCAGCTTAGGGGTCCTGGTATGTTGGTTTCACTGGTTCTGCCTCGTTCGTCTCGTTCTGCCGGACTCTGAATGCATGGCCAGTTTACACATCTATGACATCGAATACTTAGTGGATTTCAATGAAGAATAAGCGAAGCTCATTCAGGATGGAGGAACGAAAACGAGGGCGTTTTCACCCCCGGAGAGAGGGATGTCATGTCCTGTAGAGTACATGTTGACTTAATACTAATTATCTCGAGGTCCATTACATTTCGGAATCCAATCAGGGAACATACCGACGTGAGTTCATTTAGGGTCAAGACGTCTAGTTACTTTCCGGTGAGGCTCATTTAGACGCAATACAGGGAGGGAATCGACCGACAAAACGCTGAATACTAAAGATTGCACAACTAAATAGTGCAAGTAAATCGGACTTTGATTAAGTGCACTGAACGTAAGAGTGCGGACGTTCGTGGAGAACAGAGAGAGACGAGCGACAACCGTTGACGGAGGAGGTCAGGACAGTGTAACAACAATCGCAACGTGAACCACAAATGTCCTGGAAGAGTTCTAAGTGAGGATTACCGGATGAAGAACCAGAACAAGGATTAGCCATCGAAAGAGGTGAAGTGAGAAGACATCGCCGGGGTTCGACATCAGGGTGTCGGAGGGGGCCAGTCTAAACCACATACCAGGAACCACAAGCATTCGGTAAGCCATGCACACCCATTAGTAAGTCATAGAGTCAGTAGAGGTATGAACCCACGGTCTGCCAGACGGAACTCATAGGTTCGATCCTAGGTCAGAATAGGAGGGTCATTATGTTTATCTCTAATACAGTGCTGGTCTCTTAAGTGGAATCACGTCTAATTACTGTGTCTACATCCCCCTCATGAACCCACCTACCCACGATCCCTGGTCCGTGCTAGTTAATTTAGGCTTAAAGAGTTACGCTACGCCCCCACTTAAACACTCATTTGGCGATCACCACCCTCAGCCAAAGGGCCTAATTAGCTATGCGTGACAATATATATATATATATGTTTTTGGATATTTTCGTGGCCGATATGAATTAATGAACTAGGTTTTTCGGTTATAATGCCACGTTTATTTACAATAGGCCAACGTTTCGATGAAATTTCACTCATCTTCTTCAGGGCCAATACAACTTAATATATAAAAAACGAAAACTACATTTCATTGATAAATACAGAACAAAACTGGGTATATATATATTTATTTACTTCTTTATATACTTTACTTTTTTTTTACTTATATATATATAAAAGACAATATATTTACTTTTTGTTACGTTGAGTTTCTCTCCATTTTTAAAGAGGGTTGTCCTTGCCCTTTGGTGCAGAGCGCTTCTGTCTTGCTGCACTCAAACACAAGCGAACTTTCTCCGATTGCCCTTCGGCTTCAGGCCTACTTTTCGTATGTTTACGCTTCTGAGGCGTCATACTATCAGTAACTAACAAAAAATACTAATAATGCCCGTCACTGATCACATTTTACAAAGAAATCACAGAATGGCCGTACAACTTAAACTAGTAACACTTTTAGGGAAACAAGTTCCAATTTGTAGAACAGAACCTACGGAAAGGACAACGTGGCTTCCGTAGGTCTAGTGTTAGTGTTTCATTCAACCCATTCGAACGATTGCCGCGCCGCATCGACCTCCCCTAACGCGCCTGTGAGCTCGGGCGCTGCGATTGCAAAGTTTATCGGCAGGGGCGAAGCGGTAGACTAGCCTGCCGAACACTAAACGCTCTTTATTCCAGAAAGCGTAGTATTTGCGATAAAAATGTACAAAAAAACACGTTTCATATGAGAAGGTTCTGTAGGAATGTATCATATGCAAATTTGTTTATCAAGCCTAAAAAACTGCATTCTTTAAAATATGCTTAGGTAAAAAATTAAAATTAAAAATCGAATATGATAGAAACATCAATTGGTTCTTTATTGACATAACGCAACAAAATTTACTTGATTATGTAAAGAATTGTGGATTTGACAGCCAATCAACGAAATGTTTGCATGACCGGAGTCCTCTTAAAGCATAGTGTTACTGAAGACTGCTTTGTTCGTCGAATCTGTTCCGTATCCTTTATACTACATGTCAAATAACCATCAAACACTATGGTATCCTTCCCGTAGTACTACTTTTCAATGAGTGTTTTGTTGAAGTATATCACCGATCGTCCCAGAAGTAGGCCATACTAATTTATGAATCAGAGCACCACCATCAATGACGTAGTATGTATTGGTGATATGACTTACGAGAGAGTCATCAGTTGGCATCATACTGTCGAAATGCTTCGCCAAAACAGATTTTTTAGTCTTTCTCATGCACTGTTTCAGGGGGTCAAACAAAGAAGGAGGCCATGTGCAAAGTTCGTATTTAAAGTAATTACTCGCGTTTTCTGATTTTTTGAACCCATTAACGACAAGCACACCAACATTCATTGAGTCATTGAACGTGGATCAATATGAACCTTTTTCCCTAAATGACGGTGCCTTTTCTTAGTACCTTCATTGTGACAGCTTGATTACTTTTTTTCATCTTCACGTCGGTGAGAGACATAAGCCTACAATCCATTCTTGCTTGAATTTTTAAACCCAAGTTTTCAGCATCATCAGCAGTCACCTTACATTCACTATATGTTTCGCCATTTACTATGTTAGTGAGCTCAGGTTGATTTGTAAGAAATAGGTTGTGATGTTAAGAAAATCCATGACCGTCATTATGTATTTTAAATCTCGGGACATTCTTGCAGGGGAACGGTCTGCATGTTTTTGCTCGTCAAATCGGTGACTGTTTGTCAGAGAGTTTATATGGCCAATGTTACAGCACTACAAGCAGGATGACTCAGAATCCAGGAAGCACGTTGACTGTCGGTCATACTTCCCCCATGTGTCATTCTTAACTCTCAACTTCTATAATAATTAGCAGTGGAAGACCCTTTGCCAATTCTACCCGGGCTCAGGTGGGGAAGTAGAAGGTGGTTGAAAATAACATTCTAATTTATAAGGTGCAGCTGACAGAAGTTCTGAACCAACATTTTTCAGGAAGGTAATAACATAATTGAACTTAATATCTTTCTTTCTTTCTTTCTTTAACTTTTTCCGAAACGACTGTGTGTGGGAGTAAAGGCAGAATTAATTAAATGAGAGAAATATCTTATAGTTCGCATTTTCACTGGCCATGGATAGTAATGAATAATACGAACGAAAAAATGCTATTTACATGTAATTCTGTTTGCTTCTCCTTTCCCGTTCCAGTCACCTCAAGTCCCATTATAAATATATCTCTAAATGTCAAAATGCATGCTCTACAATTTTTTCAAATCAATTTTGTTGTGTTTGTAGTAGTTTTCTCAACAAATATGACAATCGACAAAAAAATTCTGAAATTGGGGAAAATGCCAATTTTGTGAATAAAATTCAATTTGACATTTATTCAAAAGCAAACAACATACAAAACAACCGTGTATATGTAAAAATAGGAAATTTTGTGCTCTACAATTTTGGTCAGTACATTTTGTTCGTGTGAGGCACGGTTCTCGCGTAAACGATGAAAAACTAACCATAATACGTCATGCCGGAAGCCATTTTCCAATATGGCGGCTAAATTACCAACGATACAGCATTACATTTTGAGTATGTTAAACAAGAGTGTGTGTTGGAGTGGATGGGGCGAGCCCCTGTCTGGTTGCTCCTTAGCTTACCTGTATTATCGATGTCTTCCCAACCGAAGGTGCCCCCAGGAGAATAACCTTGACCACGTCCATAGAAGTCGTCCGTTCTCCTGGTCATTCCCCTGCCTGCTACGACATCATGGCTCTGCTCTGCAATAAAAGGAACTATTAGCTTGTATTATTGTTTTGTCGAAAAAAATAACGTTCTAGTGTACCAAAAGGAAAAGTCGTTCTAGAAAAACTTTTCAACTGACGTGGTGTTCCTCACTGTGTATGGGACCTCAGTTTTTGTGTCTTGTGATAATTTCATTTTCTCTAGGTTTTCTACTTGTAATTTGTAATTTCATTGATTGATGGTTTGCCATAGCTCTTTACAATTTGATGCTGATCGGATTATTTTGTTACGATAATAGTTTATTTTACAGCGTTTAATTAGTGTATTATTAAACTCCACCTCCCTTCTGGTACCTGTAGGGTAAGAACCCCACCCTAGAAACTATGGTGGAGGGCTCACGGCTAGCTTGAAAATCAGTGAGAGTGTCGTGGGTAAGAGGGTGTACACAAAACTGGCTGACTTCCAAGAACAAAATATAATATAAAAGGGCTCCACCTGTTTATAGTAAATGCCTGGGAGCAAACAGGAATCTCCCAAGTATAATGCTAAAGTGGAGGGAGTAGGGGAAGTCTATTAAACACTTACAATGATAAATAACAAAATAAACCAGGTTTATTTTGGTGTAAACATAACAGGTATAACATGAGTGGTTAATAAGGCTAATAAACAATAATATGCAATACGATGATTAAACAGTTCACCTGAGTGATGAGGTAATTGTTAAAGACGGCAGCTGATACATACATAAAAATTATAAGTTAAATATGCCTATTCATAACACTTGAATCGTTATAGCCGTAGGCCTAATCACTTGTATGCTAAAGGAAGTTGTGCATACATACTGCCTGTCAAATACAGCATACAGGTGCAAGGTCCACAATCCACATATCACAACAACACGATAATGAGTGGAGACTTTTATCCACATGCAAACTTCTGGCATAAATACTATATTAAACAAGCAAAGGCTTTATAACTTGTGAACTGGGTAGTCACATTAACAGATAAATGAAATAGCATTCCAAACTGTCTTGCATAAATAATATGCAAGGTTAAACAAACTACAGCCTCTCTAGAAACTATCACAAAATTAAATTTGTTGGGTGGCCGTTACTTCTAAAAAACTGTGTGGTAGGATAACATTAATAATTAAATAAATGAAAAGGCGTTACTTCCACTTAAGCTGTAAGGCCTAAATATACAATACATACATTACATTATACAATACCTGATTTGCTGTTCCTGATTTTTGGCAAACCTCATATTCGTTTGAGTGGGATCGTCTAATAAATCAGTTTTTTATTTTTTAATGATTTTTAATTTTTTCTTTAATTTTTTAATTTTCAATTTCTTTCTTTATTTCTTTCTTTGTCTTTCTTTTCCTTTCTTTTTTCATTTCCTTTCTTCCTTTTTTTTCATTCACCACCCTTTTCTACATTTGATTCATTCATTAAATGCATTTAATATCATTTTTATTTGTTACCAAAATTGTTGTGTTAAATGCATTGTTGGTGTAATGCTACTATTTCATTATTATTAACTACAATTCAAAAATTAAAAATGTCCGCCCCAACCAGGAATCGAACCACGGATCTCCCACATTCCAGGTGAGCGTCTTAATCACTAGACCATCAGGACGGGTGCATTTTAAGGTCTGAATTGTAGTTGCATTAGGCCTATACATCTGAATGGATGGAACAGTACTGCAACGAATATCTGCTACCTTTGAACTGACCACCAAACATAAATTATAATGTCATGACCTTTACGCAGGTATGAGCGAGGGTTTATTTCTCGATTTGGTTAGTCGGGAACACTCCCGTAGGTGCAATTGTTATTATTTACTACAATTCAGAAATTACAAAAGTCCGCCCCAACCGGGAATCGTACATTTACTTTATTTACTTACATGTAGTATATTGTTGTTTCTGCATCTATGTAATTAGATTTATTTAGTTGTCCTCCTTTGTCAATCAGTTTTTATAACTGAATAGAATAGACGTTAAATAAATAATAAATAAATAAATAAATAAACACACTCTATGACTCTTTAAACAGATCGAATTCCACATTAATAAACAAATAAATATGTTGTTACATTCGCGTAGAATGACTGGCACAAAAATAAATAGACGATAAACAAATACACTGGTTTGTCACTGACCTAACCCCTCCTTGGTCCAATAAGTGGTGGGGAGTGAAATAGTTTATGACGGTACAACAATGGTAGTACAAAATTATCACTATACCACGCACATAACTTGCTGGTGACAAGAAAAAATGCTGACTATAAATACAAGGTTTTAAAGTATGCAAAATGACAAACACCACTATTAATAATAATAATAATCTCTTTATTGACAACAGAATTCAACATTCCACAAAGTGCCAATACAAAAATTAAAATACATGGAAACAAGAAGTTAAAATACTACACATGTGACAATAAAGATACATTAATACAATCATACAATATTAAGAACAACCCAAAAGTTGTAGTAACTACCACGTCAAACTTATCCTATATTAAAAGCCCTCCACATCCTCGCCTTAAAAAGGCTTAGATTGTCCGAAAATATGTCTATTTGCCTAGCTGACGTTATATTTATTAAATTAAAATTAGTTTGAATCCTATGAAGCGCCGAGTGTTTTAAAATGTTAATCCTATTGTTAGGTATGTAAAAAGTTGGATGATTCCTCGTTTGTCTGGCAGGCACATTAAAGTTTAAAAGGCTTAGTAAAGGAGAATCAAACACATTATTTACTAGCTTGTATAAAAACACCATGTCTAAAAGTTTACGTCTATTGCACAATGTCGTCAAGGAGCTATCCTTACAAAGAGTTAAATAATTAATTCTGTGGTACACAACGTTAAAATGACTAAAATACAACCTCTTGATAAACCTTTTTTGCACCTTCTCAATACTCTCAACCTTTGTTATATGTTATGTGTTTTTCTTTTTCTTTGTCTTTGTCTTTTTCTTTCTTTTTTCCTTTTGTTTTTTTTTCCCTTTATTTTCTTTTCTTTTCATTCTACACCCTTTTTATATTTGATTCATTCATTACATGCATATAATATTTTTTTTTATTTGTTACCAAAATTGTTGTGTTTAAATGCATTGTTGTTGTAATGCTACTATTTAAAATATTAACGAAAATGTAGTATATTGTTGTTTCTGCATCAATGTAATTTGATTTATTTGTTGTCCTTCTTTTTAAATCAGTTTTTATAACTAAATAGGATAGACGTTAAATAAATAAATGGTATGGACTGGACTCCACACAACGTTTGCGTACTCCACGTGTGGGCGTACAAGAGCCACATACAATGCCCTTGTGGTTGACGCTTTAAAATAAGACAGTTGCGTCTTAATAGATCAAGCATTTTATAAGCTTTAGGTGTAATTTAGTCCACGTGAGTATTGAAAGACAAGTCAGAATTTACAATAACCCCAAGATCACGAATTGATTGTACTCTTTCCAAGGCCTTGCCATCAATCATAATTAAAATATAACATTCCATTGTTAGTGATGTTATTACATAATTGAACATTCAGTCATCTCCATTCAGTCACTGCAGGCAGAGAGCCTATCAACATCCTTCTGCAGGCCTGAAAGCGGCGTGCTTTGACACCTCTGACGTTACATTTACAGGCAGGCCTATTAGGGCTCAATATCCACTCTGGAACAGTACAAATCCTGCTACTGACTCACGAACAGGCGTGACTCGTAAATTTGTAGTGTACACCGTACTCTCACAGACTGCTTGTAACATTTTACAGTTTCAATACTGACAGTCTATAGCACAAACTAGCAAAACAGCTTAGCGGGACAAGGATACAGTTCGCCCAGGCACTAGGCTACGACACGAAGTGACAGTGCTCGTGTGAAAGCTCAAATACACACAGAAGTAGCTGAACATTCACCGTCCACGCGTCAAGTGCTAGCAATGAGATAGTTACATACCGTGTCTACACAACTCCCTCTACTGAACTCAAACTGGCCGTGGTTTTCAGGACTTATAGAACAGACTAATGTTCTCCAGGGCTCAGACAGAACCGTCGACGGCTACAAGGTGGCCTAGCTATGTTGATAGTTTACATACCCGTGTACTCCACACAACTCCCTCTCACTGACACTCAAACCTGGCCGTGGTTTCAGGACTCTATAGGAACAGCTAATGGTTCCTCCAGGGCTCCAGACCAGACGCCGACGTCACTTCCTTCTGGGGCTCAAATAGATGTCGATATCCTCCCTCAGGATCCCGCCACACAACTTGGAAGGTTTCCGGGACTAGGGCTGGTGTGTCGGTTAGCTGTCCACAGCTGATTGTAGCTCTCGCATTGTCTTCGAACAAAACTCTCATGGGCTCCAAAACATTGAACGCGGGACCCCAAACAAAACAAAACCACTATTGGGCTACTTGCTCCAATCTCGCCCGTCCGTCTTCTTCTTCTTCTTTCTACATGTTATGGCATCGGAATCAAGTCCATACGGCCAGTTGAGATCTTTGTAGTATAAAAAGTATGTAGCTAGGAGGCGGGGATACAGGGTAGCTATATCTTTTCACTCTGGGCTCGTAGAGCTTGCTACCATAGGTACTACAGAGTGGAGCCACGGTAGGGTGACCCTTGAATCCAGGAATTCTAGAACCGTAAAACATTTATCTATAGGATATTTTCTAGCTGTAAGGAAACTGGAAGATGCAAAACAAATAAAGGGATAGTGGAAATTACATCTTCCTAGCCAAGACTGCTTGCTATAGACTATGGATGGCTATGTTGAATAGCCACCTTAAATGTTTAGTTTGTTATCGTTAAGAAATCTGGCAAGAGAGGCGAAGATCCCACTGTTGTCAAGGAGTAACAGGGTGTTTATAATATAGGGGGCTTGAAGCCCATGTTTCAGTAAATCTTTAAAAAGACGGTCCCTACCCTCCTTGAGTTGAGGGCATTGGAAAAAAATGTGGTTTAATGATTGGACCAGGTCCCCATTGCATGAACATAAGGGAGACTGGACCACATTAATTTTATACAAATGTTGGTTTGTTGAGCATTGCCCCAATCTCATTCGAATTATGGTAGTTATAGTAGATCGTGGAAATTTAGTCCCTTTGAACCAGGGATGCTCCAAAACCTGCTTTTGTATCGAGGTGTAATGAGAGTGATGTGAGGTTAACCAAGAATCCCATTCCCTCTGTTGGGCTGTAAATGAGGCATTCTTGACAGTTCGCAAGAAATCAGTATATGGTAATTTAACATCACGGAAAGCTGAGGCTGGAGCACGCCTTGCCATTCTGTCTACAAATTCGTTACCAGTGATGCCTATGTGGGCTGGGATCCATAGAAAGTGGACCTGAGCCCTGGTGGAGATTAACCATTGAATGTTAGTTAAGATTTGTAAAGAGAGGGGATGAGTTTTGCAGTTCGTAGCTGATGCCAGCGATGAAAGGCAGCTTAGAGAGTCTGAGAGGATGAGGAAATTGTGGGAAGAAAACCTCCCTAAATTAGTATATAAATAGCCAAGTGCCTCGATTATGGCCAGAGCCTCCGCTGTAAAGATGGACGACTCTTTGGGAAGTTGGAAGCACTTACCAGCACCAACACGGGGTATCCAAAACGCTGAACCCACAAAATCCCTATCCTCCATCTTGGAGCCATCAGTGTAGACCTCAATATAGTTGTTCCAGTTAGACAGCAAATATTCTTTGAGCAATGAGTTGGATGCCCGGGTTGAGATGGAGGGGGTATTTGATTGTTTGTCCACTTTATGAACCTGGATGAGGGCGGGTGTTAAGTAAGTCCTATCTTGGAAGAAGACTTGCCCCGGAGAGCAAATATGTTGTGTTTATATGCAGATAATCCGTTGAAAATTTCAAGTAGGCGATACCTATTAGAGGGGCATTTGTCCTTAGTGGAGGTTTTAATAATGTCTAACCATTGTAATTTTGGAATAAGACTATTGCTCGAGTTTGCCATGCATTTGAGGATATAGTTCTTGGCTAACCATTCCCACCTATATCTTAAAGGCTCAATGCCGGATTCAATTAGTAAGGCAGCATTGGGGGACGAGTTCATAGCCCCTAGTGCAATGCGGATGGCCTTATACTGAATCCTCTCCAATTTTAGAAAGTTGCTGTTAGCAACCGATATAAACGCATGAGAGCCGTACTCCATCCGAGACCGTATTAAAGCTTTATATAAAAGAAGCATGGTATAAGGATCAGCACCCCACCAGGTGGTAGCCACAGCCCTAAGAGGGTTAAGTGCTAGAACACATCTGGCCGCAACGTCTGAAATGTGCAAGCTCCAGGTGGACCGAGAATCTTAAATAATCCTTAGAACTCGGAAGCTGTTCTGGACCTTCAGTATGTTGTCACCGATATGCAACAATGATAAAGGCGGTATACGTCTCTTGGTAAAAATGACAAATTTGCACTTCTCCGCGGATAGGCTTAATCCGTGTAACTGAAGCCAACAGTTAAGATACCTAAGGGCAGAGTTTAAGATTTTGATAGCTTCCGATAGGGAAGAGCAAGCCCAGTACACGAGGATGTCGTCAGCGTATTGCAAGATTCTACAGAAAGAAGATATGTGTCTCTCTAGGTCATAAGTGTAGCCTACAGGGAATACAAGATAGGGCTAAGGGCTGACCCCTGAGGCAGCCCTTTCCGAGAAACCCTGGGACCTATGATGTTTCCCTGAAATCTGACGTAGACGGATCTTTGAGACAAGTAGGAGTGGAACCACCTGCATAACCGCGGGGGGACACCAATATTCCTGAGTTTGGCGAGCAGAGTCGGGATCTGGACGTTGTCGTAGGCACTGGAGATGTCTAGCGATGTTGCCGCCAAGAAATGGCCCCTGGCATAGGCGATCTGGATATCCGTGTTGAAAACTGAAAGGTTATCCGATGTGGATTTGCCTTTTCTGAAGCCATACTGGTGCTTTGCCAGAACGTTTTTATGTTCGGCCCACCATTCCAATCTTCTTGCAATAATACGCTCAAGGAGTTTGGCTATAAACAAGAAAGTAGAGAGATAGGTCTATACGAGGTCGCCTTAGAAGGATCCTTCATAGGCATTAAAATAGGAATCACTATTTGATTAAGTAAACTGTCATGTATAGTATACTGACAGTTTACTTAATCATATTATGACCCGTATCCAAAGTCTCGTTATATATGGCGACCAGATTAATCATAGCCGACTCTGGCAGATTACGAAGCATAGAATAGGAGATTCCGTCCCACCCGGGGGCTGAATCTTCCAGGGACTGTAGAACTTGTGTTACTTAGTGCGTTCCGTTACCTGCTGGACGTACTGAACCAGTAGCCAGCTTTACTGTAACCGTTCCGTTAACTGCTGTCAGCAGTGTGCTGAGCGTCCCGTAAATTGCTGGCCCAGCGCCTTCAGTAACTGAAAGTGCTGGAGGTTTTTCGCTCAGTATCGCCAGTAAACCAGCTAGTGTCATGGCGGCGTTGAAATGTCAGTTTGCTTCCAAAGTTAATAAATTGCTTTATTTGTTCAGAAAAAATGAGATTTTTGTTATTGCACTGGAATAAAAATGACAATAATGATTCGGAATGAGCTAAGAATATTTATTTGCGAGCTTACACTTCTTTTTTAATTCATAGCTTGCAATTAATGGGTCGATGACACTAGGCCTAGGCCTAGGCTAGATGACGGCTTTAAATATTCCGCCAAGAGAATAATTTATTTGAACGTGAAATCTTTTCATTTCTCTTCAAGTTTACCCTAAATAATTAATATCATGTTTTAAATTGACTGCACGATTATTTTTCTGACAGCTGCAGTGTTTGTGCTGGATGCTTTTACTGGGAACCATTCCGTTTTCTAGGCCTACTGACCGCGCAGGCTAGCACTGGTGTTTACTGTGCTCCCAGTAGAGCCAGCAGTTATCGGAACGCACTCTTAATCAGGCTTAATGGGGCCGGCCGAGCAAGATGGCGGAAGACGCGGACGTAGTATTGAGTAGGTCCGTATATTTTTATAATTTCGATATATATAAAAGTCAATCACCGTCGAATTTAGACGTAAACACCGTCGGTAAATCATACAGTGATGTGTTAACGAAAACTCACGGCAAAAACAAGGGATTTAGTACTTCTGGCGTCTGCGGGGAAATAGGCCTAAGCCTTGGCCTAGGCGACATCATCAAGTCACCAAGCCATCAAGGAGAATATCATAGACAATTTCAGACCTTAGGAAATAATCCACAAATGCAAGTAAATAAGTGGGTAACGGGTAAGTCATATGCTAATCTACCTTCAATATCAGAGTCGGGGAGAACCCAGCAAAACAATTTTCGGGAACATAACCTAGAATTTGAAGTAGATGAGGAAACCATAGTGAAGTCAGCATCGCAGCTGCCCTCCAGAAACCACAGCCATCTAAATTCATACGAAGTGGTAAATCAAAACCGTGCGAAACTGCCACTAAACTTGTAGCGGACCCCGTCTCCCTACCCCCCGGCACGTGTCTAGGGGAAATAACTGCTTTCTTGATGATCTACAAATCAGTAATGAGGGTAATGGAGAGGAGACTACTAACAGAATCTTGTTCTCTTTGCTTCCAGGGTGTATGTGTAAAGGGTGTGTGGGAATGAGATACTTGCGTACCAAGGCAGTTCCCTGTGTGAGTGTGCGTGTGCGAGTCAGAGAATGAGATACTTGCGTACCAAAGCAGTCCCCTGTGTGAGTGTGTGTGAGAGTGTCAGAGGATGAGATACTTGCGTACCAAAGCAGTCCCCTCTGTGAGTGTGTGTGAGAGTGTCAGAGGATGAGATACTTGCGTACCAAAGCAGTCCCCTGTGTGCGTGAGAGTGTCAGAGGGTGAGATGCGTGATGTAGCCTGACTAGCAACGAGAACGAATACGAAAAAAGGATACCGAGGAAAAACACTTGAAAACTTGGCACAGAATTTAAACACTTTTTTAATATGAGATAAAACACTTTCGAATTTAACACTTTGAAACACTGAAAATTATCAACCCGAAAAATAAAAGCTGGCAATATGTACCTTATCCTATGCTAACTGTCTATGTGAAAGACCAAGTCCCTATGTGGGCTCTCTGTGACCTCGAGCTATTTAATACTGAGCTCGAAAAAAAACAACTCGTACTGGTGACCACCCTGGGCTACTGTGAAGTGTACACTCGTCCGTGTCTTTCACTGCCTGCCCTTGTAGGATGTCCTGCTACCATCGAGGAGCGGGAGCTCGAATAGTGATGGATGAGAGTCCTTAGTACGAGTCGAGACTGTGACTGTGAATGTCTGGGTTCCCCGGGTACACCTTGGCCCTCGCTGGCAGCGGCGAGGAGAGCACGAGCGCCGCTGCCATGACGAGACCAGTAGAGCAAGACGACTTCTTCAGGTGGGAGCACCGGGGAACTGTGTCCTCCGAGGCTGTGCGCGTCTATTTTATAACACTAGCTCCTCTCAAGCAGGAGGGGTGGAAAAGGAGGGGGTAGTGCACGCATGCGCACTACTAGTTCGTGAAGCGAGCGCTGTTGGGAGGGATGAGTTTTACCTCCCGCTCCGAGTAAGGGGAGTGGGGGAAAGGCGCATGCGCGCTACCCTCTCGTGAGCGAGCGTCTTCTGCTAGAGATGGGTTTTAGGGTGGTGACACTGATGTGGATATTTTAGTTCCATATTGCCAACTGTACAAAATAATATGCCAACACATACAATTTAAAATGACATACCTTTCAGTTGGCTTTCTCAAACACCCTTGTCTTTCTTGTCCTAGAGGTGTCTCCCATTAATTAATTATACATTTTACACTTACAAACTAAATAGAACGTAGCTACAATAAACACACAAAATTTCTAGAGACAGCACAGCAGGTGTGTATAGTGCTGCCACCTTTAGGCGCCTTATTCAAACACGGTGGCGCAAGGGCCGGGTTGTTACAAACTGGAACCGGCATCAGAGTCAGGAGTGGTACTAACCCCCCAAAAATAATAATAAAAGGGTAAAAATACCAAGCAGGGCGAGGACAGCGCTGAATAGTGAAAGGGATCAGGATAATAATGATATCAGTAGCAATTTCCAAATAGAAGAAATATGCGGCGATTTACTTCTAGCTGCTGCCAATGCTGCGGTCCTTACGCCTCAGCTTAAGCCTAGCACACAGTTAGCTCAAGTAACTCTGAATGCCGGAGACAACACTGCTGCAATAGGCCTCCAACTGGCACGTAGTATTGATGCATTGCAGTCCCAAATAAATGCATTATTCACCCAAGTGAATGCCCTAGCTTCCCAACAAAATGATTACCTCATCAATGGTAAAAATGTGAGGTTAGAACCCCACAATAAGGCAGCCATAGGCCCACATTCTCAACCCTCAAAACTGGGGCCTAGGCCTACTGTGTTATTGCCCTATGATGCGAACTTGAACCCAGATCAAGCAAGACAGCAGCCCCCTAGGCCTAGAAACAGGGAATTGGTAATCCTAGCAGATAGCCACGGCAGAAACCTCCAAATGCTAACCCAACAAACCATTGATAAAAAATGCTCGAAGACTTCAAAATTCAAAGTTTCTTGTGATTTTAAACCTAATGCCTCAAGCTTCCATGTTTTACGGAATCTTCCCGTAGAACTACAGACTCTCAACAAACATGACACACTGGTTATTTTTACTGGAACTAATGATATAGTACGGGACGCCAACGTCATAAAAAGTGCCTTCGAAACCCTTGGAGAGAGAATGTTATTATTCCTGCATTATAATAGTCGTGACTATACCACCTAGGCATGACATAGAAGATCATGAAGAGCACTCTCGGATCAATAGAAAAATAACGTTTGTAAACGAGAAATTAAGATCTTATCTTTATAAAGTATCGAACGCTATCCTGTTAGATAGCGGCGAGCTACTTTCAAGACAGGACTTCACTAAACGTGGACTTCACTTGAACCGAAAAGGTAAGCAGAAACTCTCGGAACGACTGGTAACCATCGTTCTTAACCAAGCCAGTTGTGCAGATCGGCAGTCAATCGACTCTCTCATCACAATGACAGATGACGACAGAAGAGACAAGACGCCTACTCTGGAACCACATGCCGTTGCCACACGCTGTTCACTTGCCATTGTTTTCTCGCGCACCGAGTTGCCATCGCCTTGCCCAGTTTAGAATGGTGACGACCTCCACCCGGTTGACCCGATGTGCTTTTTCACTGACAAGCGTGACAACGTTTGTATACATTCCCAAGTACCAACATTCGACTCAGAAACTTCTGGAGTGGGTGTCATCACATCCACCGCCAGGGATTTGCCACATACTCCAGTCAACCCAGACGCTGAAGTCCCTATTAATGACCAAGAAATGGTGATGGCTGCCATTCCATCTGAGATTACATCTGTCAGGTCCACCGTCACAGACCTCCTGGAGTCGCCACCAACTACAGTCAACCTGGATGCCGCAGGCACCATTACTGAAAAAGATGAGGTGGCGGCTACAGTTCCCCATGAAATTACAAATGTCTCTACAAACATATCCCCGAATCTCCTGGAGATCCCTGCATCCAAGCCCGAAAGTCCAACAGATTTGAAGGTTAACAAGTCTAAACGCAATTTAAGTATTATTGAGAGTAGGTCTCAACCCTTTAGGAGCTCAAAAACTAACCATAAATGCATTAAATCTGATCCGATCAATGACCATACATTTTTTCATCTTGTCAAACCTTCAACGGGAATTACGTAACTAGGGACATTTCAAAATCGGGCTTTGTTCAGTCAAGTGTTAGTGTTGAAAACCGTCCGATATGCTCTATAACCTGCATCCACCATAATGTTCAGAGCATGAGGAAGAAGACGGGGGAAATCGAGTTGATTTTGGCTAATCACTCAGCAGACGTCTTCTGTGTTAGCGAGCACTGGCTTAATAATGACGAAATTGCCCATTATAAACTCGGAGGGTATACACTTGCCAGCAGTTACTGTAGAACTAACTCATCTCATGGTGGAACTGCTATCTATATTAAAGACAACAGTATCTACTCTAAATTCAAGGCTAGACTCGACCTTCAGAAATTTACTGTAGACAGGCATGCTGAACTATCTTTAATTGAGTTAACAGCTCTAAAGTTAGTTGTAATATCGGCATATAGAACACCTAACAGTGATCTTACTACTTTCCTCAATTGTATGGACGAAGTACTCCACCGGATATGCAGGGAAAACATGAAAGTCATTATTGCAGGAGATTTTAGTGTGGACCTTGGGGTGGAATCTGCTAATAGAACCTTTTTAACCGATTTACTGTCCTCATACAACTGTGTGCCTACTATCCTAGTGCCTACGCGTATTACTGTCAATAGTAGATCTTGCATCGATAATATATTCACAAACATGTGCTCTCACTATCGCGCATCAACTCTTGAAACGGGTCTCTCTGATCATGATGGCCAACTTCTCAGCCTTACAGTAGGTGAACAAGTGCGGCAACCAGTTGAGCCAAAGTTTAGTTATAAACGAATCATCTCGGAGCCAAACTCTCAAACTTTTTCTGATTTGCTGTCTAGTGAAGCATGGACACAGTCTGCAAAACAAATAACTACAAATGGCAAATACGAAGCATTCATTGATACATTGATGGGTCATTTTGCCAAAGCATTTCCAGTTAAGAGGGTACGAAATAACCCTAGGAAAGCTACGCAAACTTGGTTCACGGGTGGAATTTTAAAATGACATAACAGATTAAGATTTCTTGTCAAGACGAGTAGAACAAGAGCTTGCCCTAATGATTTTAAAGAATTTGTAAAATCATATAGGAAAATTTATAAAAAGACGGTACGGGCAGCCAAGCGAATGTCGGTATCACATTATATCTCACAAGCTACCAATCGAAGCAAAGCTGTCTGGGACGTTATTAGAACCCACACTAATCAGCAGAAAAAAAGCAAAAGCACTTTACAAATAAAAGAAATTAAACAAAACGGGAAAACTCTAACTGACAATAAAGAAATAGCCGAAGCTTTTAACAATTATTTTATAAATATTCCGTCTGACCTGATAAAGGACCACGGGATCAGGATAAAGCCAGACCCTCTAAACATTCTTAAAGATAGTATCCCATACAATGATCATACCATTTTCATGCTACCAACGTACAGAGAAGAAATACATGAAATCGTAACCAACCTAAGCCCTAAATCAGCTATAGAATGTAATGAGTTATCAGTGAAGTTAATTTAAAAGTGTATAAACCATCTCCTTGATCCTCTCGTGGATATATTTAATACTTCACTTACCTCGGGGGTTTTTCCAAATCTAATGAAACTTGCCGTCGTAATTCCTATATATAAGAAGGAGGAGCATAACTCGCTTAATAATTATCGCCCAATAAGAATTCTGCCAATTTTCTCGAAAATTTTGGAAAAGATTGTCACTACACGTCTTTTAAATTTCTTGCAAAAATATGGCCTCCTTTCTGAATTTCAACATGGGTTTAGGAAAAGTAGATCCACGGCCACTGCAACAGCATCTATGTTAGATAAAGTTTATAATTCACTGGATAAGGGTTGGGAAACTTTGGGAGTGTTCTTTGATTTAAGTAAAGCTTTCGATTGTGTGAACCATAATCTACTGATTAGCAAGTTAGAACACTATGGTATCAGAGGAACAGCGGGAACTTGGTTAACCTCATATTTGTCTTGTCGCAAGCAAAAAGTAGTCATCAATAAGGCTCTGTGCTAGGTCCTATATTGTTCTTGGTCCTAATCAATGACCTACCTGCATACTGTTATAGAATAGTTTTGCAGGAGGGTCTCCTGGCTGTTTTATACATGATTCTATTTGCTAATGACTCAAGTGCCATCATTTCCTGTCCGCATCCAGATTTATTAACGGTCGTTGCGAACAGAATAATAAGCATAATCTGTTACTGGTTTGGGTCGGCTGGTCACTGATTGTACTAAATTTTCAGTGTCCTAAAAAGTCAGTGTCCTAAAAACACACTGTCCTAAACTGCTTTACCGAGTGAAGAAATAGCTCATTAGCTTACTGTGTTCTTGCTGATACTGTACTAGGTGAGAGGTGGGGATAAGACACTCCCCTTTGGCAATTGTATTACCCAAGTCAAAAACATTCATTTAGGACAGTGAGATTTTGGCACACTTCATTTTAGTGCACTGTAAATTAGGTACAGATCGTTTAATGAAAAATTTCATAGATTCACAGCAAGTACTTAAGAGTCAACCGGAGTTTGGCCAGTAGGCCTAAGTTGGTGATAATGGGAGCTTGAAAGAGGCACTGGAGGTGGGATTTCGCAAATGTCACTCAGAATATTCGAAAAATAGCCGTCCAATAGACGGCCGTAGTTGCAATGTACGTCTGTGGCTGCACGATGTACTGCAGAAGCTCCGCGATACGGTGCGGCACCGTGAGTCCGGTCTACGGTCTGCGAGGCGCGAAGCACTATTATCGTTGAACGCTATTATTTCACATCGTTCGCAGTCTCGCTCCGTGGACGAGTTACAACAGAGGGTGCTAGATCTAGGGTGATTGAGTAAATTTTATGATCAGGAAATTCCAAATTGGTTATTAATGTATGTGATGAATGAAAAAAAGTGTATAAATCTTACCGACTGAAAACTGTGGAATCGAAACACGCCCGTAAGAAGTATATGTATATTCGAAACGCTGATTTTAAGACCACAAGACATACTTGAGGCATGATTGTTACATATTTTAATCTACTTATTATTACAATTTATTATGCGTGGGTACGTGTAACGTGCCGTTTATTGCGCTATAGCTACGTACATAAGTATACCATAATATTAATATGGTTGTGAATACATTTAATCAGGATGATATTTTAGCTAGCTGTGCAAAGCCACCTCCTGATGCAACCATGCACTGATCCATTGATGACTGGTATATAAGAATGGGAATTTGAAATGGCTTCTGAAGAAAGTGCTGTTTTTATTATTCATTTGACATTTGAATATTCAATACGATTGAAACTCGTCACATGTTCTTCTATCAAGTCCGTATCCATAAAAGTACAGTATGTATTATAGTGTGCAACAATAGTACCTATCATTGAGTTTATGCTTCCGATTTTTTTCTGACTGCATTGAACGGAAAGATGAAAAAAGTCAACTATTCTCCGGCCTTTTGATTATGACATTTGTTCTGTAGGTGGCGGCCTAATAAGAAACATAAATATTTAATATTCGTACAAACTATTTCCATGATATACCTATACATTAAATTCATTCAAATATATTTCTTCAAAACCTATACCCAATAGCTGTACCCAATGACATCCAATGAAATGCACGTATGCTACAACGACGGCAAGGCACGTATGTTAATGAAGTGAAAAAATAATTGTGAAAGGAGAAGGAACACCAATGTAATGTGTGTTGAAATTATGAAACGGTAATGAATTTCTTTCGAAGTATATTTTTATGTTTGCTTACTTGCGTTATTATATTATTATTTCTCGGGACATTTGAAATAACCTTTCACATTATTTTCTCTATTCAAGAATGCATAAATAAATTTTAAAGCAACACCATTTCTCGCTAAGTCAAATACGTAACGAAGTACATCATTGATACAGAATGAACATTGCTGCCTTCATGTGTTGTGTCAATATTATTATTAATTGCCTTTTATAATCACATGTTAACAAAAATTATGATATTTTGATCAGTATATAACCATTGTGTAAATGTTGAAGTACAACTTCAATTGACGACTCGAAATGGGCGGAGCTTAAAACGATCGATAGGTCACGTGACTAGTATTGGGTATAAATCCTCATTTCGCAAGCTGGCGCCTGCTGAACGGCGCATTACTTATCACGCTCTAACTTTTATTCTATTCATTATTTGGACAATAGTTAGATGAATAATATTTAGCAAACATATCATTCCTTGTAATAGCGATTATTCCGATTGTTTTGACAAAGTCGTTAGCTTGTTATAACAATGTACGCATCACACAAGTGAAAATTATCAATGACTTAAGTTTTCTCATTAATTAATTTGACAAAAAACTACTGATCGGATTTCGACAAGGATTCTTTGTAAAAATGCATCAGACTGTTTAGACAAGAAATATACTAACTTTCTAGATAGAAAGTGCACTGAACGAAAATTTACAGCATAGAGTAATATGCAGCGTGCACTTTTTCACGGCTCATCCGCACGTCAAGAGTGCGTATTTTAGATAAAAACACATACCCTGCATATTACTCTATGCTGCAAAGTTTCGTTCAGTGCACTTTCTATCTAGAAAGTTAGTTTATTTCTTGTCTAAACAGTCTGATGCATATTTTTAAAGAGGTCTTGTCGAAATCCGATCAGTAGTTTTTGTCAAATAAATTATTGAGAAACTTTAGTCATTGATAATTTTCACATGTATGATGCGTACATTGTTTATAACAAGCTAACGACTGTGTCAAAAAATCGAAATAATCGCTATTACAAAGAATGATATATTTGCTAAATATTATTCATTTAACTATTGTCCAAATAATGAATAGAATAAAAGTTAGAGCGTGATAAGTGTTGCGCCGTGAAGCAGGCGTCAACTTGCGAAATGAGGATTTATACCAACTAATTCCGCCATGTTGCCTCGTGACGTCAGGAGGCGGGTACAATTCAAGTCGTCATCAGCTTTCGATTCGGGGTTCCCG
>JAMZAV010003610.1:0-97465 GCA_024449915.1 Sweltsa coloradensis
AAATTCCAAGCTTAACTTAAATAACGTGGCAGTATAGAATCGCCCTGTTGTGCAGTTGAATTTTTTGCCAAAAAAAATTCACAAAGGCTAACCCCTTATCAAATTTGTTAATTTTGGGTCCGTCTCAAAATCAATTAATTCTTTTAAATTATTACAATAGGAGTTTCTCCTATTGTCAAATAACCAATTCATTGTCAAATCGGACAGAATTGACAGATTTACGGAAGTTTATTTAAATTTGAGAGGAATATTTTGGGTACGGATTTCTACTTATTTATGAACCAAACCTAGAACTGTCACTGTCAATCATCACAAATAACTATAGAGTACACGTGGGCAGTAGTAGAATCGCCCTGTTGTGCAGTTAAATTTTTCCCAAAAAATTCACAAAGGCTAACCCCTTAACAAATTTGTTAATTTTGGGTCCGTCTCAAAATCAATATATTCTTTAAAATTATTAACAATAGAGTTCTCCCATTGTCAAATAACCAATTTACTGTCAAATCAGACAGAAATTGACAGATTTACGGAAGTTTATTTTACTCCAAGCGGGATCTTTGGGTACCGATTTCTTACTTATTTATGAACCAAACCGGGAACTGTCACTGTCAATCATCTCGACTAACTATAGAGTAACCGCGTGCAGTAGTAGAATCGCCCTGTTGTGCAGTTGAATTTTTCGCCAAAAAATTCACAAAGGCTAAACCCTTAACAAATTTGTTAATTTTGGGTCCGTCTCAAAATCAATATATTCTACAAAATTATTTACAAGGGAGTTCTCTTATTGTCAAATAACCAATTCATTGTCAAATCGGACAGAAATTGACAGATTTACGGAAGTTTATTTAACTTTGAGCGGGATCTTTGGGTACGGATTTTTTTACTTATTTATGAACCAACCGGGAACTGTCACTGTCAATCATCACGACTAACTATAGAGTACACGTGTGCAGTATTAGAATCGCCCTGTTGTGCAGTTGAATTTTTCGCCAAAAATTCACAAAGGCTAAAACCCCTTAACAAATTTGTTAATTTTGGTCCGTCTCAAAATCATATATTCTACAAAATTATTAACAAGGGAGTTCTCTCATTGTCAAATAACCAATTCATTGTCAAATCGGACAGAAATTGACAGATTTACGGAAGTTTATTTAAATTTGAGAGGAATATTTGGGTACGGATTTCTTACTTATTTATGAACCAAACCTAGAACTGTCACTGTCAATCATCACGACTAACTATAGAGTAGACGTTAGCAGTAGTAGAATCGCCCTGTTTTGCAGTTGAATTTTTTGCCAAAAAATTCACAAAGGCTAACCCCTTATCAAATTTGTTAATTTTGGGTCCGTCTCAAAATCAATAAATTCTTTTAAATTATTAACACTAGAGTTCTCCCATTGTCAAATAACCAATTCATTGTCAAATCGGACAGAAATTGACAGATTTACGGAAGTTTATTTAAATTTGAGAGGAATATTTGGGTACGGATTTCTTACTTATTTATGAACCAAACCGGGAACTGTCACTGTCAATCATCACAACTAACTATAGAGTACACGTGGGCAGTAGTAGAAAACGCCCTGTTGTGCAGTTGAATTTTACCCCAAAAAATTCACAAAGGCTAACCCCTTAACAAATTTGTTAATTTTGGGTCCGTCTCAAAATCAATATATTCTTTAAAATTATTAACAATAGAGTTCTCCCATTGTCAAATTACCAATTTACTGTCAAATCAGACAGAAATTGACAGATTTACGGAAGTTTATTTTACTTTAAGCGGGATCTTTGGGTACGGATTTCTTACTTATTTATGAACAAACCGGGAACTGTCACTGGGCAATCATCACGACTACATACGAGGTACACGTGTGCAGTAGTAGAATCGCCCTGTTGTGCAGTTGAATTTTTCGCCAAAAAATTCACAAAGGCTAACCCCTTAACAAATTTGTTAATTTTGGGTCCGTCTCAAAATCAAAATATTCTACAAAATTATTAACAAGGGAGTTCTCCCATTGTCAAATAACCAATTTACTGTCAAATCAGACAGAAATTGACAGATTACGGAAGTTTATTTTACTCCAAGCGGGGTCTTGGGTAAACCCATTTCTTATTATATATGAACCAAACCGGGAACTGTCACTGTCAATCATCACGACTAACTATAGAGTACACGTGGGCAGTAGTAGAATCGCCCTGTTGTGCAGTGAATTTTTCCCCAAAAAAATTTACAAAGGCTAACCCCTTAACTTTGAGCGGGATCTTTTGGGGACGGATTTCTTACTTATTCATGAACCAAACCGGGAACTGTCACTGTCATTATCACGACTAACTATACAGAGACGTAGGCAGTAAATAGAATCGCCCCGTTGTGCAGTTGAATTTTTTGGGCCAAAAAATTCACAAGGCTAACCCCCTTAACAAATTTGTTAATTTTGGGGCCGTCTCAAAATCAATATATTATTTAAAATTATTAACAATAGAGTTCTCCCATTGTCAAATAACTAATTTACTGTCAAATCAGACAGAAATTGACAGATTTACGGAAGTTTATTTTACTTTAAGCGGGATCTTTGGGTACGGATTTCTTACTTATTTATGAACCAAACCGGGAACTGTCACTGTCAATCATCACAACTAACTATAGAGTACACGTGGGCAGTTGTAGAATCGCCCTGTTGTGCAGTTGAATTTATCGCCAAAAAATTCACAAAGGCTAACCCCTTATCAAATTTGTTAATTTTGTTTCCGTCTCAAAAGCAATAAATTCTTTAAAATTATTAACAATAGAGTTCTCCCATTGTCAAATAACCAATTCATTGTCAAATCGGACTGAAATTGACAGATTTACGGAAGTTTATTTAACTTTGAGCGGGATCTTTGGGTACGGATTTCTTACTTATTTATGAACCAAACCGGGAACTGTCACTGTCAATCATCACGACTAACTATAGAGTAGACGTGGGCAGTAGTAGAATCGCCCTGTTGTGCAGTTGAATTTTTTGCCAAAAAATTCACAAAGGCTAACCCCTTAACAAATTTGTTAATTTTGGGTCCGTCTCAAAATCAATATATTATTTAAAATTATTAACAATAGAGTTCTCCCATTGTCAAATAACCAATTCATTGTCAAATCGGACAGAAATTGACAGATTTACGGAATTTATTTATTTATCGGGAATTTTGGGTACGGATTTCTTACTTATTTATGAACCAAACCGGGAACTGTCACTGTCAATCATCACAACTAACTTAAGTAACGTGGGGTAGTAAAATTTCCCTTTTGTGCGTTTAATTTTTTTTTCCAAAAAAATTCACAAAGGCTAACCCCTTAAACAAAAATTTTTAATTTTTTTGGGCCCTCTCAAAAACAATAAAATTTTTAAAAATTAAAAATAGAGTTCTCCTTTTCAAAAAACCATTCATTGTCAAAACGGGCGAAATTGCAGATTTACGGAGTTTTTTAATTTTAGAGGATATTTGGGCGGATTTCTTACTTTTTTATTTAACCAAACCGGAACTGTCACTGTCAAAATTTACAACTAAAATAGATACACGTGGGCAGTAGTAAATCGCCCGTTGTGCAGTTTAATTTTTCCCCCAAAAAATTCACAAAGGCTAACCCCTTAAAAAAATTTGTTTAAATTTTGGGTCCGCTCAAAAACAAAATATTCTTTTAAAAATTTACAAAAGTTCTCCCCTTGCAAAAACCAAACGTCAAAACAACAGAAAATTTACAGATTTCGAGTTTATTTTTCTTTTTAACGGGGTCCTTTGGGTCGGATTTCTTATTTTTAGAACCAAAACCCGGGAAATGCACTGCATCATCACGACAACTATAGAGTACCGTGTGCGTATAAATCGCCCTGTTGTGCGTTGATTTTTCGCCAAAAAATTACAAAGGCTAACCCCTTTAAAAAAATTTTTTTTAAAATTTTGGGGCCCTCTCAAATCAATATTTCTACAAAAAAATTACAAGGGAGTTGTCTTTTGCAAAAAACCAATTCATTGTCAAAACGGGGCAAAATTGACAAATTCGGAAAATTTATTTTAACTTTGAGGGGATCTTTGGGTACGGGTTTCTTACTTATTTTTGAAAAAAAACGGGAACTGTCACTGTCAATCATCACAACTAACTATAGAGTACACGTGGGCAGTTGTAGAATCGCCCTGTTGTGCAGTTGAATTTATCGCCAAAAAATTCACAAAGGCTAACCCCTTATCAAATTTGTTAATTTTGTTTCCGTCTCAAAAGCAATAAATTCTTTAAAATTATTAACAATAGAGTTCTCCCATTGTCAAATAACCAATTCATTGTCAAATCGGACTGAAATTGACAGATTTACGGAAGTTTATTTAACTTTGAGCGGGATCTTTGGGTACGGATTTCTTACTTATTTATGAACCAAACCAGAACTGTCAATGTCAATCATCACGACTAACTATAGAGTAGACGTGGCAGTAGTTGAATTTTTTGCCAAAAAATTCACAAAGGCTAACCCCTTATCAAATTTGTTAATTTTGGGTCCGTCTCAAAATCAATAAATTCTTTAAAATTATTAACAATAGAGTTCTCCCATTGTCAAATAACCAATTTACTGTCAAATCGGACAGAAATTGACAGATTTACGGAAGTTTATTTTACTTTAAGCGGGATCTTTGGGTACGGATTTCTTACTTATTTATGAATTAAACCGGGAACTCTCACTGTCAATCATCACGACTAACTATAGAGTACACGTGTGCAGTGGTAGAATCGCCCTGTTGTGCGGTTGAACTTCTCGCCAAAAAATTCACAAACCCCCCCCTTAACAAATTTGTTAATTTTGGGTCCGTTTCAAAATCAATATATTCTACAAAATTATTAACAAGGGAGTTCTCTCATTGTCAAATAACCAATTCATTGTCAAATCGGACAGAAAATTTACAGATTTTTCGGAGGTTTAAATTTCCTTTGCGGGAATTTTTGGGACGGATTTCTACTCATTATGAAACCCAAAAGGGAACCCGTCACTTTTCAATTATCACGACTAACTTTACAGTAGACGTAGCAGTAAGTAAATCCCCCTGTTGTGCTGTTGAAATTTTTTTCCAAACATTTACAAAAAAAACCCAAATTTAAAAAATTTATTCTATTTTTTGTCCCTCCAAAAACAATATATTCTACAAATTAAAAACAAGGGGTTTTTCCCCCCCTTTTCAAAAAACCAATTCCCTTGTCAAATCGGAAAAGAAATTGGGCAGTTTAAAGGAAGTTTATTTAACTTTAAGCGGGATTTTTTAGGGACGGGTTTCTTCCATTTATAACCAAAACCGGGAACTGTTTCCCGTCAATCCACGACTAACCCATAAGTTTGACTGGGCATATAAATCGCCCCTTTTGTGAAATTTTAATTTTTTTGCCCAAAAAATTTAAAGGGTAACCCCTTAATTTAAAATTTTTTTAATTTTGGGGCGTCTCAAAAACCAAAATATTCTACAAAAATTTTTAACAAGGAGTTCTCTTATTTTCCAAAAAACCAAATTTAAATTTTCAAAACGGGGGCCGAAATTGACAGAATTACGGAAGTTTATTTAAATTTGGCGGGATCTTTGGGTACGGATTTTTTACTTTTTTGAACCAAACCGGGAAAAATGTCACTGTCAATTTCACGACAACTTGGATACAAAGTGTGGAGTAGAATCGCCCTTTTTTTGGGAGTTAATTTTTCGGGGGGGCCCAAAAAAATTTACAAAAGGGTAACCCCTTAACAAATTTTTTTAATTTTGGGCCGTCTCAAAATCAATATATTCTACCCAAATTTTTTAACCCAAGGGAGTTCTCTCATTGTCAAATAACCCAAATTTTTTTTTCAAATCGGAAAAAAATTGACAGATTTTCGGAGTTTTTAAACTTTGAACGGGATCTTTTTTTTGGGTTACGGGATTTCTTACTTTTATGAACCAAAAACCCGGGAACTGTCCTGTCAAATTTTCACGACTAACTATACAGTAGACCCCCCCAGGGAGTAAATAGAAACGCCCTGTTTTTTGCAGTTGAATTTTTTGCCAAATTTCACAAAGGCTTAACCCCCTTAAAAAAATTTGTTAAAATTTTGGGTTTCCCTCTCAAAATCAATATATTATTTAAAATTTTTTAACAATGAGTTTTTCCCATTGGGCAAAAAACTAATTTTTTCTGTCAAAACAGACAGGGAAATTTTACCAAAATTTACGGGAAATTTATTTTACTTTTAAACGGGGTCTTTGGGGACGGGTTTCTTACTTAGTTATGAACCAAAAACCCGGGGAAATGTCACTGTCCAAAACATCACAAAATAACTATAAGTAAACGGGGGGCCCTTGTAGATCGCCCCCGTTGTGCAGTTTAATTTTTTCGCCAAAAAAATTTACAAAGGCTTTAAACCCCCTTTTCAAATTTTTTTAAATTTTTTTTTCCGTCTCAAAAAAAATAAATTCTTTTTAAAAATTTTTAAAAATTAAGTTTTCTCCCATTGTCAAATAACCAATTCCCTTGTCAAAACGGGGCTGGGAAAATTTACGATTTACGGAATTTTAAATTTAAATTTGGGGCGGGAAACTTTGGGGGGACGGATTTCTTAAATTATTTTTTTGGGCCCCAAAACCCGGAACCCGTCAATGTCAACCTATCACGACTAAATATAGAGTAACGTGGCAGTAGTAGAATCGCCCTGTTGTGCAGTTGAATTTTTTTTCCAAAAAATTTACAAAAAGGGTAAACCCCCCTTTTTTTAAATTTTTTTTAATTTTTTGGGCCGTCTCAAAAACAAAAATTCTTTTAAATTTTTTAACAAAAGAGTTCTCCCCCTTTTCAAAAAACCAAATTCATTTTCAAATCGGACAGAAATTGAAAAGATTTACGGAAGTTTTTTTTAAAATTTTTAGAGGGAAAATTTTTGGGGACGGTTTCTTAAAAAAATTATTTTTTGAACCAAAACCCGGGGAAATGGCACTTTTTCAATCATCACAACTAAATATTTTACACGTGGGGAGGGGTAGAAACGCCCTTTTTGTGGGGTTTTAATTTTTTCCCAAAAAAATTTAAAAAAGGCTAACCCCTTAAACAATTTTTAATTTTGGGTCCGTCTCAAAAACAAAATATTCTTTAAAAATTTTTTTACAATAGAGTTTTTCCCATTGTCAAATAACCATTAACTGGGAAACAGAAAAATTGACAGATTTACCCGGGAAATTTTAAAATTTTAAATTTAAACGGGATTTTTTGGGAACGGAATTTTTTTACTCCCTTTTTTTGAAACCCAAAAAGGGAACCCGTCCCCTGTCAATCTCACACTAACAAAAGAGGAGACGTGGGGAGTAGTAAAAATTGCCCTGTTGTGCAGTTTAATTTTTTTTTCCAAAAAAATTTACAAAAAGGCTAAAACCCCTTTTTCCCAAAATTTTTTAAATTTTTTGGGCCGTCTCAAAAACAATAAATTCTTTTTAAAATTTTTTAAACAATAGAGTTTTTCCCCTTGTCAAATAACCAATTCATTGTCAAAACGGACAGAAATTGACAGATTTACGGAAGTTTATTTTAAATTTTTAGAGGAATATTTGGGGACGGATTTTTTTACTTTTTTATTAAACCCAAAAGGGGAAATGTCACTGTCAAACATCACAAAATAACTAAAGTAACCCCTTTGGGGAGTAAAAAAGAATCGCCCCGTTGTTGGGAGTTGAATTTTCCCCAAAAAAATTTACAAAACTAAACCCCCTTAACAAAATTTTTTAAATTTTTGGGGTTTCCCTCTCCCCAAAACAATAATTCTTTAAAAATTTTTAACAAAAGAGTTCTCCCATTGTCAAATAAACCAAATTTTCTGTCAAATCCCGAAAAGAAATTGACAGATTTTACGGAATTTTATTTTACTTTAAGGGGGATCTTTGGGGACGGATTTTTTTACTTTTTTATGAACCAAAAACCGGGGAAATGTCACTGTCATCATCACACTAACTATAGATTTTCACGTTTTGGGAGTAGTAGGGAAACGCCCTGTTGTGCAGTTAATTTTTTTTGCCAAAAATTCCAAGGCAAAACCCCCTTTAAAAAAATTTTTTTTTGGGTCCCTCTCAAAAAACAATATATTCTTTCAAAATTTTTAACAAGGGAGTTTTTCTTATGTCAAAAAACCAAATTTATTGTCAAATCGGACAGAAATTGACCCGAATTAACCCGGGAAATTTTTTTTAACTTTGAGCGGGATCTTTGGGGGACGGATTTCTTCTTATTTATGAAACCCAAAACCCGGGGAAATGTCACTTTTCAAATTTTCACCCACTAACTATAAGTAAAAACGTTGGCGTAGTAGAATTTGCCCTGTTTTTGCAGTTGAATTTTTTGCCAAAAAAATTTACAAAGGTAAACCCCTTTACAAATTTTTTTTTTGGGTTTTTTTTTTTCTCAAAATCAATTTTCTACAAAATTATTTAAAAAGGGAGTTCTCTCATTGTCAAAAAACCCAAAATTTATTGCCCAAACCCGGGCAGGGAAAATTTACAGATTTCCGGAAGTTTTTTAAATTTTAGCGGATCTTTGGGTACGGGGTTTCTTACTTATTCATGAACCAAACCGGGAAATTCCCCTGTCAATTATCACGACCCAACTAAAAACAGTAGACGTAGGGGAGTGTAGAATCGCCCCGTTTGGCAGTTGGGAAATTTTTTTCCAAATATTTAAAAAAAATCTAACCCCCTTTCCCAAAATTTTTTAATTTTGGGGCCGTCTCAAAATCAAATATTAAATTTAAAAATTTTAACCCCCAAGTTCCCCCCATTGGGCAAATAACTAATTTACTGTTTAAAAACAGACAAAATTTCCCAAATTTTTGGGAAATTTAAATTTTAAATTTTGCGGGATCTTTGGGGGACGGATTTTTTTTACTTATTTTGGAAACCCAAAACCCGGGGAAATGTCACTGTCATCATCACAAAAAAAATATAGAGTACACTGGGGAGTTGTAGATCGCCCTGTTTTTGGGGATTGAATTTATCCCCAAAAAAAATTTACAAAGGCTAACCCCCTTTTCAAATTTTTTAATTTTTTTTTTCCCTCTCAAAAACATAAATTCTTTAAAATTTTTAACAAAAGAGTTTCTCCCATTGTCAAATACCAAATTTTTTGTAAATCGACGGGGAAAATTTACCGATTTACGGGGAATTTTATTTAACTTTTTAAGGGGGGATCTTTGGGTACGGAAATTTTTTACTTATTTATGAACCAAACCGAGAACCCGCCCAAAGTCAATTTATCACGACTAAATATAGAGTAGACGTGGGATTTGTAGAATTTTTTTTGCCAAAAAATTCACAAAGGCTAACCCCTTAACAAATTTGTTTTTTTTGGGTCCCTCTCAAAATCAATAAATTTTTTAAAAATTTTTAACAATAAGTTCTCCCATTGTCAAAAAAACCAATTTTTGTCAAAACGGACAGAAATTGACAGATTTACGGGAAATTTATTTTTTCTTTAAGGGGGGGGGAAAACTTTGGGGACGGATTTCTTACTTAATTTTTGAATTAAACCCGGGGAAATCTCATGGGCCAAAACATCACGACTTACTATAGATTTTCCCCTGTGCAGTGGGAGAATTTGCCCTGGGTTTTGCGGTTTTAACTTTTGGGGGGGGGGGGCCCAAAAAATTCCCCAAACCCCCCCCCTTAAAAATTTGGGTTTAATTTTTGGGCCGTTTCAAAATCAATATATTCTACAAAAAATTTTAAAAGGGATTTTTCTCATTGTCAATAACCAAATTTATTGTCAAATCGGACAGAAATTTGGGAAAGATTTAGGAGGTTTATTTTTTAAATTTAAGCGGGAATTTTGGGGACAGATTTCTTCCCCATTTTTGAACCAAACCGGGAACTGTCCTGTCAATTATCCCCGACTAACTTTACCCGTAAAAATAGGGGATTTTAGAATCGCCCTGTTGTGCTGTTGAATTTTTTTTTTCCAAAAAATTCACAAAAAACCCAATTAACAAAATTTTTTCATTTTAAGGGCCGTCTCCAAATCAAAATATTCTAAAAAAATTATAAAAAAAGGGGGTTTCCCCCATTGTCCAAAAAACCAATTCCTTTCAAAACGGGCAGAAATTGCAGATTTAACCCCGGAAATTTATTTAACTTTAAGGGGATTTTTAGGTACGGATTTCCTTTCTCATTTTTGAACCAAACCGGGAACTGTCACTGTCAATCATCACGGGCTAACTATAGGTAACGGGGGGAAAGTAGAACGCCCTGTCGTGCGTTGAATTTTTTCCCAAAAATTCAAAAGGCTAACCCCCTTTTTTTAAATTTTTTTAATTTTTTGGGCCGTTTCCCAAAAACCCTAAATTCTTTTTAAATTTTTTAACAAAAGAGTTCTGCCATTTTTCAATAAACAAATTTATTGTCAAATCGGACAGAAATTGACAGATTTTTCGGAAATTTTTTTAAATTTGAGAGGAAAAATTTGGGGACGGATTTTTTTTCTTTTTATTTCCAAAACCCAAACCCCGGGGAAATGTCCCTGGCCCAAACATCACAACTTTTCATAGAGTAAAACGTGGCTAGTAGAATCGCCTTGGGTTTTGCAGTTGAATTTTTTTTCCCAAAAAATTTACAAAGGGGTAACCCCTTAAAAAATTTTTTTAATTTTGGGTCCCCTCCCCCAAAATCAAAATTTTTCTTTAAAATTATTTACAATAGAGTCCTCCCCTTGTCAAATAACCAATTAAATGTCAAATCAACAAAATTTACAGATTTTTTGGGAAATTTTTTTTACTTTTAAGGGGGGATCTTTGGAACGGATTTCTTACTTATTTAAAGAACCCAAAATGGAAACTGTCCTGTCAATCATTCCCCACTAACTATAGAGTACACGTGGGCCCGTAGTAGAATCGGGCCCCGGTTTTTCATTTGATTTTTTCCCCAAAAAAATTTACAAAGGGCCCAACCCCTTAACAAAATTTTTTTAATTTTTTGGGCTGTCCCCAAAACAAATTTTCTCAAAAATTTTTTAACAAAGGGGGTTATCTTATTTTTCAAATAAACCCAATTTTTGGGCAAATCGGACAAAATTTTACAATTTCTGGAAGTTTATTTTTAAATTTGGCGGGATCTTTGGGGACGAATTTCTTACTTTTTATGAAAACCCCGGGGAACCCGTTTACTGTCCAACATCACGACTAACTATGAGTACACGTGTGGGAGTAAATAGAATCGCCCTGTTTTTGGGAGTTTTAATTTTTCGCCCAAAAAAATTTCCCAAAACTAAAACCCCTTTTCAAATTTTTTTAATTTTGGGTCCGTCTCAAAAACAATATATTTTTTAAAATTCTTAACCCAAAAAGTTTCTCCCCTTTGTCAAATAACCAAATTTATTGGGCAAATCGGGCAGAAATTGACAGATTTACGGAAGTTTATTTTAAATTTGGGGGATCTTTGGGTACGGGTTTCTTACTTATTTTTAAAACCCAAAAGGGAAATTTTCACAGTCAATTTTTCACGACTAACTAACAGTTTAAAAAAAAAAGGGGAAGGGATATTTGAACGCCCCCGTTGTTTCAGTTGAATTTTTTTCCAAAAAATTCACAAAGGGGTAACCCCTTAACAAAATTTGTTAATTTTGGGGCCGTCCCCAAAATCAAAATATTTTTAAAATTTTTAACCCAAAAAGGGTTCCCCCCATTTCAAATAACCAATTTTATTGTCAAAACGGACAGAAATTGACAGATTTAAAGGAAAATTTTTAAAATAACTTTTTAACGGGAATTTGGGGACGGTTTTTTTACTCTTTAACCAAACCCGGGGAAATGTCACTGACAAACATCACAACAACTTAAGTACACGTGGGCAGAAGTAGAATCGCCCTGTTGGGGCAGTTTTAATTTTTTTCAAAAAAATTTACAAAAAGGGTTTAAACCCCTTTTTCAAAATTTTTTTAATTTTGGGTCCGTCTCAAAATCAATAAATTCCCTTAAAAAATTTTTAACAAAAGAGTTCTCCCATTGTCCCCAAAAACCAATTTTATTGTCAAAACGGACAGAAAATTTACAGATTTTCGGAAGTTTATTTTATTTTTAAACGGGATCTTTGGGTACAGATTTTTTTACTTTTTTTATAAACCAAAACCCGGGAAATGTCACTGTCAATTTATCAAAGACTAAATAAGAGTAGCGGGGCAGTAGTAGAATCGCCCTGTTGTGATTTTAAATTTTTTTTCCCAAACATTTTTCCCAAAAGGCCCAACCCCCCTTTTTAAAATTTTTTAATTTTGGGGGCCGTTTTAAAAAACAAATTTTTTCTACAAAAATTTTAACAAGGGGGTTCTCTTTTTTGTCAAAAAACCAATTCAAATTTTCCAAAACGGACAGAAATTGACAAATTTACGGAAATTTTTTAAATTTGGCGGGATCTTTTTGGGACGGATTTCTTACTTATTTATGAACCAACCGGGGAAAAGTCACTGGGGGCAATTATCCCGACTAAATTTTCAGTAACGTAGCCGTAGTTGAATCGCCCTTTGTGCAGTTGAATTTTTTTTTCCCAAAAAATTTACAAACAAACCCCCTTAACAAAAATTTTTCTATTTTATGGGCCGTCTCAAAATCAATATATTTTTACAAAAAAATAAACAAGGGGGGTTTTCCCCCCATTGTCAAAAACCCAATTCATTGTCAAACGGACGAAAATTTACAGATTTACGGGAATTTATTTACCCCTTTTAAACCCAAACTTTGGGTACGGGTTTCTTACTCTTTATGAACCAAACCCCGGGGAAATGTCCCTGGGCATCCCTACGACTAACTATGAGTAGACGTGGGCAGTGTAGAACGCCCTGTTTTGTGCATTGAAATTTTTCGCCAAAAAATTTTACAAAAGGGTAACCCCTTATCAAATTTGTTTTTTTTTTTTTTTTTCCCTTCCCAAACAATAAATTTTTTAAAAATTTTAAAAATAGAGTTCTCCCATTGTCAAATAAACCAAAATTTATTGTCAAATCGGACTGAAATTGACAGATTTTCGGAAGTTTTTTTTTAACTTTGAGCGGGATTTTGGGGCGATTTCTTTCTTATTTTTTGAAAACCCAAAACCCAGAACTGTCCCAAAGTCAAACATCACGAATAACTATAGAGTAAACGTGGGAGTAGTAGAAAACGCCCCCGTTGTGCAGTTGAATTTTTTTGCCCAAAAAAAATTTACAAAGGCAACCCCTTAAACAAATTTGTTTTTTTTGGGTCCCCTCCCCAAAAACAAAAAACTTTAAAAATTTTAAAAAATAGAGTTCTCCCATTGTCAAATAACCCAAATTTTCGTCAAATCGGACCAAAAATTGACAGGGGTTTTTCGGAAGTTTTTTTACTTTTAAACGGGATCTTTTTGGGGGGGGAGGGGGGGGGTTTCTTACTTTTTATGAATTAAACCGGGGAAATCCCCACTTCAATCATTTAAAGACTAAATATAGAGTACACGTGTGCCCGTTTAGAATCGCCCTGTTGGCGGTTGAACTTTTCGCCAAAAAAATTTACAAACCCCCCCCTTAACAAATTTGTTAATTTTAAAGGGCCCCCTTTCAAAATCAATTATTCTACAAAAAAATTTTTAAAAAGGGAGTTTCCCCTCTTGTCAAATACCCAAACCTTTTTCAAAACGGACAGAAATTGACAGATTTACGGAAGTTTATTTAACTTTAAGCGGGAATTTTGGGTACGGATTTCTTACTCATTTATGAACCAAACCGGGAACTGTCACTGTCAATTATCACGACTAACTTTACAGTAGACGTAGGCAGTAGTAGAATCGCCCTGTTGTGCTGTTGAATTTTTCGCCAAAAAATTCACAAACAAACCCAATTAACAAATTTATTCTATTTTATGTCCGTCTCAAAATCAATATATTCTACAAAATTATAAACAAGGGAGTTCCCTCATTGTCAAATAACCAATTCATTGTCAAATCGGACAGAAATTGACAGATTTACGGAAGTTTATTTAACTTTAAGCGGGATCTTTGGGTACGGATTTCTTACTCATTTATGAACCAAACCGGGAACTGTCACTGTCAATCATCACGACTAACTATAGAGTAGACGTGGGCAGTAGTGGAATCGCCCTGTTGTGCAGTTGAATTTTTTTCCAAAAATTCACAAAGGCTAACCCCTTATCAAATTTGTTAATTTTTGGTCCGTCTCAAAATCAATAAATTCTTTTAAATTATTAACAATAGAGTTCTCCCATTGTCAAATAACCAATTCATTGTCAAATCGGACAGAAATTGACAGATTTACGGAAGTTTATTTAAATTTGAGAGGAATATTTGGGTACGGATTTCTTACTTATTTATGAACCAAACCGGGAACTGTCACTGTCAATCATCACAACTAACTATAGAGTACACGTGGGCAGTAGTAGAATCGCCCTGTTGTGCAGTTGAATTTTTTCCCAAAAAATTCACAAAGGCTAACCCCTTATCAAATTTGTTAATTTTTGGTCCGTCTCAAAATCAATATATTCTTTAAAATTATTAACAATAGAGTTCTCCCATTGTCAAATAACCAATTTACTGTCAAATCAGACAGAAATTGACAGATTTACGGAAGTTTATTTTACTTTAAGCGGGATCTTTGGGTACGGATTTCTTACTTATTTATGAACCAAACCGGGAACTGTCACTGTCAATCATCACGACTAACTATAGAGTACACGTGTGCAGTAGTAGAATCGCCCTGTTGTGCAGTTAAATTTTCGCCAAAAAATTCACAAAGGCTAACCCCTTAACAAATTTGTTAATTTGGGTCCGTCTCAAAATCAATATATTCTACAAAATTATTAACAAGGGAGTTCTCTTATTGTCAAATAACCAATTCATTGTCAAATCGGACAGAAATTGACAGAATTACGGAAGTTTATTTAACTTTGAGCGGGATCTTTGGGTACGGATTTCTTACTTATTTATGAACCAAACCGGGAACTGTCACTGTCAATTATCACGACTAACTATAGAGTACACGTGTGCAGTAGTAGAATCGCCCTGTTGTGCAGTTGAATTTTTTTGCCAAAAAATTCAACAAATTAACACAACAAACAAATTTGTTAATTTTGGGTCCGTCTCAAAATCAATATATTCTACAAAATTATTAACAATAGAGTTCTCTCATTGTCAAATAACCAATTCATTGTCAAATCGGACAGAAATTGACAGATTTACGGAAGTTTATTTAACTTTGAGCGGGATCTTTGGGTACTGATTTCTTACTTATTTATGAACCAAACCGGGAACTGTCACTGTCAATTATCACGACTAACTATACAGTAGACGTAGGAAGTAGTAGAATCGCCCTGTTGTGCAGTTGAATTTTTTGCCAAAATATTCACAAAGGCTAACCCCTTAACAAATTTGTTAATTTTGGGTCCGTCTCAAAATCAATATATTATTTAAAATTATTAACAATAGAGTTCTCCCATTGTCAAATAACTAATTTACTGTCAAATCAGACAGAAATTGACAGATTTACGGAAGTTTATTTTACTTTAAGCGGGATCTTTGGGTACGGATTTCTTACTTATTTATGAACCAAACCGGGAACTGTCACTGTCAATCATCACAACTAACTATAGAGTACACGTGGGCAGTTGTAGTATCGCCCTGTTGTGCAGTTGACTTTTCGCCAAAAAATTCACAAAGGCTAACCCCTTATCAAATTTGTTAATTTTGTTTCCGTCTCAAAAGCAATAAATTCTTTAAAATTATTAACAATAGAGTTCTCCCATTGTCAAATAACCAATTCATTGTCAAATCGGACTGAAATTGACAGATTTACGGAAGTTTATTTAACTTTGAGCGGGATCTTTGGGTACGGATTTCTTACTTATTTATGAACCAAACCGGGAACTGTCACTGTCAATCATCACGACTAACTATAAGTACACGTGGGCAGTAGTAGAATCGCCCTGTTGTGCAGTTGAATTTTTTGCCAAAAATTCACAAAGGCTAAACCCCTTATCAAATTTGTTAATTTGGGTCCGTCTCAAAATCAATAATTCTTAAAATTATTAACAATAGAGTTTCTCCCATTGTCAAATAACCAATTCATTGTCAAATCGGACAGAAATTGACAGAATTACGGAAGGTTATTTAAGTGTAAGCGGGATGGTGGGTACGGATTTCTTTCTCATTTATGAACCAAACCGGGAACTGTCACTGTCAATCATCACGACTAACTATAGAGTAGACGTGGCAGTGTAGAATCGCCCTGTTTGGCAGTTGAATTTTGCCAAAAAATTCACAAAGCTAACCCCTTATCAAATTTGTTAATTTTGGGTCGTCTCAAAATCAATAATTTTTAAAAATTATTAACAAGAGTTCTCCATTGTCAAATAACCAATTATGTCAAATCGGACAGAAATTGACAGATTCACGGAAGTTTATTTAACTTTAAGGGGATCTTTGGTACGGATTTCTTACTTATTTATGAATAAACCGGGAACTTCACTGTCAATATCACGACTAACTAAGAGTAACGTGTGCAGTGTAGAATCGCCCTGTTGTGCGGTTGAACTTTTCGCCAAAAAAATTCACAAACCCCCCCTTAACAAATTTGTTATTTTGGGTCCGTTTCAAAATCAATATATTCTACAAAATTATTAACAAGGGAGTTCTCTCATTGTCAAATAACCAATTCATTGTCAAATCGGACAGAAATTGACAGATTTACGGAGGTTTATTTAACTTTAAGCGGGAATTTTGGGTACGGATTTCTTACTCATTTATGAACCAAACCGGGAACTGTCACTGTCAATTATCACGACTAACTTTACAGTAGACGTAGGCAGTAGTAGAATCGCCCTGTTGTGCAGTTGAATTTTTTGCCAAAAAATTCACAAACAAACCACCTTAACAAATTTATTCTATTTTATGTCCGTCTCAAAATCAATATATTCTACAAAATTATAAACAAGGGAGTTCCCTCATTGTCAAATAACCAATTCATTGTCAAATCGGACAGAAATTGACAGATTTACGGAAGTTTATTTAACTTTAAGCGGGATCTTTGGGTACGGATTTCTTTCTCATTTATGAACCAAACTGGGAACTGTCACTGTCAATCATCACGACTAACTATAGAGTAGACGTGGGCAGTAGTAGAATCGCCCTGTTGTGCAGTTGAATTTTTTGCCAAAAATTCACAAAGGCTAACCCCTTATCAAATTTGTTAATTTTGGGTCCGTCTCAAAATCAATAAATTCTTTTAAATTATTAACAATAGAGTTCTCCCATTGTCAAATAACCAATTCATTGTCAAATCGGACAGAAATTGACAGATTTACGGAAGTTTATTTAAATTTAAGAGGAATATTGGGTACGGATTTCTTACTTATTTATGAACCAAACCGGGAACTGTCACTGTCAATCATCACAACTAACTATAGAGTACACGTGGGCAGTAGTAGAATCGCCCTGTTGTGCAGTTGAATTTTTCCCCAAAAAATTCACAAAGGCTAACCCCTTAACAAATTTGTTAATTTGGGTCCGTCTCAAAATCAATATATTCTTTAAAATATTTACAATAGAGTTCTCCCATTGTCAAATAAACCAATTAACTGTCAAATCAGACAGAAATTGACAGATTTACGGAAGTTTATTTTACTTTAAGCGGGATCTTTGGTACGGATTCTTACTTATTTAGAACCAAACCGGGAACTGTCACTGTCAATCATCACGACTAACTATAAGAGTACACGTGTGCAGTAGTAGAATCGCCCTGTTGTGCAGTTGAATTTTTCGCCAAAAAATTCACAAAGGCTAACCCCTTAACAAATTTGTTAATTTTGGGTCCGTCTCAAAATCAATATATTCTACAAAATTATTAACAAGGGAGTTCTCTCATTGTCAAATAACCAATTCATTGTCAAATCGGACAGAAATTGACAGATTTACGGAAGTTTATTTAACTTTGAGCGGGATCTTTGGGTACGGATTTCTTACTCATTTATGAACCAAACCGAGAACTGTCAATGTCAATCATCACGACTAACTATAGAGTAGACGTGGCAGTAGTAGAATCGCCCTGTTGTGCAGTTGAATTTTTTGCCAAAAAATTCACAAAGGCTAACCCCTTATCAAATTTGTTAATTTTGGGTCCGTCTCAAAATCAATAAATTCTTTTAAATTATTAACACTAGAGTTCTCCCATTGTCAAATAACCAATTCATTGTCAAATCGGACAGAAATTGACAGATTTACGGAAGTTTATTTAAATTTGAGAGGAATATTTGGGTACGGATTCTTACTTATTATGAACCAAACCGGGAACTGTCACTGTCAATCATCACAACTAACTATAGATTACACGTAGGCAGTAGTAGAATCGCCTTGTTGTGCAGTTGAATTTTTCCCCAAAAAATTCACAAAGGCTAACCCCTTAACAAATTTGTTAATTTTGGGTCCGTCTCAAAATCAATATATTCTTTAAAATTATTTACAATAGAGTTCTCCCATTGTCAAATACCAATTAACTGTCAAATCAGACAGAAATTGACAGATTTACGGCAGTTTCATTTAACTTTAAGCGGGATCTTTGGGAACGGATTTCTTACTCATTTATGAACCAAACCGGGAACTGTCACTGTCAATCATCACGACTTAATATAGAGTAGACGTGGGCAGTAGTAGAATCGCCCTGTTGTGCAGTTGAATTTTTTTCCAAAAAATTCACAAAGGCTAACTAACCCCTTATCGAAATTTGTTAATTTTTGGTCCGTCTCAAAATCAATAAATTCTTTTAAATTATTAACAATAGAGTTCTCCCATTGTCAAATAACCAATTCATTGTCAAATCGGACGAAATTGACAGATTTACGGAAGTGTATTTAAATTTGAGAGGATATTTGGGTACGGATTTCTTACTTATTTATTAACCAACTCGGGAACTGTCACTGTCATCATCACAACTAACTATAGAGTACACGTGGGCAGTAGTAGAATCGCCCTGTTGTGCAGTTGAATTTTTCCCCAAAAAATTCACAAAGGCTAACCCCTTAACAAATTTGTTAATTTTGGGTCCGTCTCAAAATCAATATATTCTTTAAAATTATTAACAATAGAGTTCTCCCATTGTCAAATAACCAATTTACTGTCAAATCAGACAGAAATTGACAGATTTACGGAAGTTTATTTTACTTTAAGCGGGATCTTTGGGTACGGATTTCTTACTTATTATGAACCAAACCGGGAACTGTCACTGTCAATCATCACGACTAACTATAGAGTACACGTGTGCAGTAGTAGAATCGCCCTGTTGTGCAGTTGAATTTTTCGCCAAAAAATTCACAAAGGCTAACCCCTTAACAAATTTGTTAATTTTGGGTCCGTCTCAAAATCAATATATTCTACAAAATTATTAACAAGGGAGTTGTCTTATTGTCAAATAACAATTCATTGTCAAATCGGACAGAAATTGACAGAATTACGGAAGTTTATTAAACTTTGAGCGGGATCTTTGGGTACGGATTTCTTACTTATTTATGAACCAAAACCGGGAACTGTCACTGTCAATTATCACGACTAACTATAGAGTACACGTGTGCAGTAGTAGAATCGCCCTGTTGTGCAGTTGATTTTTCGCCAAAAAATTCACAAAGGCTAACCCCTTAACAAATTTGTTAATTTTGGGTCCGTCTCAAAATCAATATATTCTACAAAATTATTAACAAGGGAGTTCTCTCATTGTCAAATAACCAATTCATTGTCAAATCGGACAGAAATTGACAGATTTACGGAAGTTTATTTAACTTTGAGCGGGATCTTTGGGTACGGATTTCTTACTTATTTATGAACCAAACCGGGAACTGTCACTGTCAATCATCACAACTAACTATAGAGTACACGTGGGCAGTTGTAGAATCGCCCTGTTGTGCAGTTGAATTTATCGCCAAAAAATTCACAAAGGCTAACCCCTTATCAAATTTGTTAATTTTGTTTCCGTCTCAAAAGCAATAAATTCTTTAAAATTATTAACAATAGAGTTCTCCCATTGTCAAATAACCAATTCATTGTCAAATCGGACTGAAATTGACAGATTTACGGAAGTTTATTTAACTTTGAGCGGGATCTTTGGGTACGGATTTCTTACTTATTTATGAACCAAACCGGGAACTGTCACTGTCAATCATCACGACTAACCATAGAGTAGACGTGGGCAGTAGTAGAATTTTTTGCCAAAAAATTCACAAAGGCTAACCCCTTATCAAATTTGTTAATTTTGGGTCCGTCTCAAAATCAATAAATTCTTTAAAATTATTAACAATAGAGTTCTCCCATTGTCAAATAACCAATTTACTGTCAAATCGGACAGAAATTGACAGATTTACGGAAGTTTATTTTACTTAAGCGGGATCTTTGGGTACGGATTTCTTACTATTTATGAATTAAACCGGGAAACTCTCACTGTCAATCATCACGACTACTATAGAGTACACGTGTGCAGTGGTAGAATCGCCCTGTTGTGCAGTTGAATTTTTTGCCAAAATATTCACAAAGGCTAACCCCTTAACAAATTTGTTAATTTTGGGTCCGTCTCAAAGTCAATATATTATTTAAAATTATTAACCAATAGAGTTCTCCCATTGTCAAATAACCAATTCATTGTCAAATCGGACAGAAATTGACAGATTTACGGAGTTTAAATAACTTAAGCGGGAACTTTGGGTACGGATTTCTTACTCATTTATGAACCAAACCGGGAACTGTCACTGACATCATCACAACTAACTATAGAGTACACGTGGGCAGAAGTAGAATCGCCCTGTTGTGCAGTTGAATTTTTTGCAAAAAAAATTCACAAAGGCTAACCCCTTATCAAATTTGTTAATTTTGGGTCCGTCTCAAAATCAATAAATTCTTAAAAATTATTAACAATAGAGTTCTCCCATTGTCAAATAACCAATTCATTGTCAAATCGGACAGAAATTGACAGATTTACGGAAGTTTATTTAATTTTAGCGGGATCTTTGGGTACAGATTTCTTACTTATTTTATGAACCAAACCGGGAACTGTCACTGTCAATCATCACGACTAACTATAGAGTAGACGTGGGCAGTAGTAGAATCGCCCTGTTGTGCAGTTGATTTTTTTTCCAAAACATTCACAAAGGCTAACCCTTAACAAATTTGTTAATTTTGGGTCCGTTTTAAAAATCAATTTATTCTACAAAATTATTAACAAGGAGTTCTTTATTGTCAAAAAACCAATTCATTGTCAAATCGGACAGAAATTGACAAATTTACGGAATTTATTTAACTCTGAGCGGGATCTTTGGGTACGGATTTCTTACTTATTTATGAACCAAACCGGGAAATGTCACTGTCAATTATCACGACTAACTTTACAGTAGACGTAGGCAGTAGTAGAATCGCCCTGTTGTGCAGTTGAATTTTTCCCCCAAAAAAATTTACAAAGGCTAACCCTTAACAAATTTGTTAATTTTGGGGCCGTCTCAAAATCAATATATTCTTTAAAATTATTTACAATAGAGTTCTCCCATTGTCAAATAACCAATTAACTGTCAAATCAGACAGAAATTGACAGATTTACGGAAGTTTATTTTACTTTAAGCGGGATCTTTGGGTACGGATTTCTTACTTATTTATGAAACCAAACCCCGGGAAAATGTCACTGTCAATCATCAAAGACTAACTATAGAGTACACGTGTGCAGTAGTAGAATCGCCCTGTTGTGCAGTTAAATTTTTCGCCAAAAAAAATTTACAAAGGCAACCCCTTAACAATTTGTTAATTTTGGTCGTCCAAAATCAATATATTTCTACAAAATTATTTAAAAAGGAGTTCTTTATTTCAAATAACCAATTCATTTTCAAATCGGACAGAAATTGACAGATTACGGAAGTTTATTTAACTTTGAGCAGGGATCTTTGGTACGGATTTCTTACTTATTTATGAACCAAACGGGAAACTTCACTTCAATATCATGACTAACTATAGAGTACACGTGTGCAGTAGTAGAATCGCCCTGTTGTGCAGTTTTGGGAAATTTTCGCCAAAAAATCACAAAGGCTAACCCTTACAAATTGTTAATTTGGGTCCGTTCTCAAAAATCAATAATTCTACAAAATTATTAACAAGGGAGTTCCCCATTGTCAAATAACCAATTCATTTGTCAATCGGAAGAAATGACAGATTTACGGAAGTTTATTTACTTTGAGCGGGATCTTTGGGTACTGATTCTTACTTATTTAGAAACCAAAACCCGGGAAAATGTCACTGTCAATTTCACTAACTAACAGTAGACTAGGCAGTAGTGAATCGCCCTGTTGTGCAGTTGAATTTTGCCAAAATATTCACAAAGTAACCCTTAACAAATTGTTATTTTTGGGTCCGTCTCAAAATCAATATATTATTAAAATTATAACAATAGAGTTTTCCATTGTCAAATAACTAAATTTACTGTCAAATCAGACAGAAATTGACAGATTTTTCGGAAGTTTATTTTACTTTAAGCGGATCTTTGGGTAAGATTTCTTACTTATTTAGGGAAAAAACCCGGGGAAATGCATGTCAATCATCACAAAAAACTAAGAGTACACTGGGCAAGTTGTAGAATTCGCCCTGTTTTGGGAGTTAATTTATGCCAAAAATTCACAAAAGGCTAACCCTTATCAAATTTGTTAATTTGTTTCCGTCTCAAAAGCAATTTAAAATTTTTTAAATTATTAACAATAGAGTTCTCCCATTGTAAATAACCAATTTATTTTCAAAACGGACTGAAATTGACAAAATTTACGGAAGTATTTAACTTTGAGCGGGATTTTGGGTTACGGATTTCTTACTTATTATGAACCAAAACCGAGAATGTCAATGTCAATCATCACGAATAACTATAGATAAGAGTGGCAAGTAGTAGAATCCGCCCTGTTGTGCAGTTTAATTTTTTGCCAAAAAATTCACAAAGGCTAACCCCTTATAAATTTTTTAATTTTGGGTCCGTCTCAAAATCAATAAATTCTTTTAAATTATTAACAAATAGAGTTCTCCATTGTCAAATAAACCAATTCATTGTCAAATCGGACAGAATTGACAGATTTACGGAAGTTTATTTAAATTTGAGAGGAATATTTGGTAAAGGATTTTGACTTATTTATTTAACCCAACGGGAAACTGTCACTGTCAATATCCAACAACTATAGATTACATGGGCAGTAAATAGAACGCCTTGTTGTGCAGTTGAATTTTTCCCCAAAAAATTCACAAAGGAACCCTTAACAAATTTGTAATTTTGGTCCGTCTCAAAATCCCAAAATATTCTTTAAAATTATTTAAATAGAGTTCTCCATGTCAAATAACCATTAACTGTCAAATCAGAAAGAAATTGACAGATTACGGAAGTTTATTAACTTTAAGGGGATCTTTGGGACGGATTTCTTACTCAATTATGAACCAAACCGGGGAAATGTCACTGTCAATCATCACGCTAAAAATAGGAAGACGTGGGCAGTAGTAGAATTTCCCTGTTGTGCAGTTGAATTTTTTTCCAAAAATTTACAAAGGCTAACCCCTTTCAAATTTGTTATTTTTGGTCCGTTCAAAATCAATAAATTCTTAAATTTTAACAATTTGAGTTCTCCATGTCAAATAACAATTCATTGTCAAATCGGAAAAGAAATTGACAGATTTACGGAGTTTATTAAATTTTAGAGGAAATTGGGTACGGATTTCTTACTTTATTTTTAACCAAACGGGAAACTGTCACTGTCAATCATCACAACTAACTATGAGTACACGGGGCAGTAGTAGAATCCCTGTTTGGCAGTTGAATTTTTCCCCAAAAATTCACAAAGGGGGAACCCTTAACAAATTGTTATTTGGGTTCCGTTCAAAATCAATATATTCTTTAAAATTATTTAAAAATAGGTTCCCATTGCAAATAACAATTTACTGTCAAAAACAGACAGAAATTGAAAATTACGGAAAGTTTATTTTACTTTAAGCGGGATCTTGGGTCGATTTCTACTTATTTTTAAAAATTTCCCCCCGGGACTTCACTGTCAATCATTCACGACTAAACTATAGAGACACGTGTGCAGTAGTTTGAATCGCCCTGTTGTGCAGTTGAATTTTTCGCCAAAAAATTCACAAAGGCTAACCTTAACAAATTTAAAATTTTTTTTTGGGTCCGTCTCAAAATCAATATATTCTACAAAATTATTAACAAGGGAGTTGTCTTATTGTCAAATAACCAATTCATTGTCAAATCGGACAGAATTGACAGAATTACGGAAGTTTATTTTTAAATTTGAGCGGGTTTTGGGTACGGATTTCTTACTTATTATGAACCAAACCTGGAACTGTCACTGTCAATTATACGACTAACTATAGAGTACACGTGTGCAGTGTAGAATCGCCCTTTTTGAGGTGAATTTTCGCCAAAAAATTCAAAAAGGTAACCCCTTTAAAAATTTGTTAATTTTGGTCCGTTCTCAAAATCAATATATTACAAAATTATTAACAAGGGAGTTCTTCATTGTCAAATAACAACATTGTCAAATCGGACAGAAATTGACAGATTTCGTAAATTTATTAACTTTGAGCGGGATCTTTTGGGACGGATTTCTTACTTATTCATGAAACCAAACCCGGGAACTGTCACTGTCAATTATCCGACAAAATATACAGTAAGTAGGCAGTAGTAGAATCGCCTGTGTGCAGTTGAATGTTTTTCCAAAATATTCACAAAGGCTAACCCCTTAACAAATTTTAAATTTGGGTTTCCCTTCAAAATCAATATATTATTAAAATTATTAAAATAGATTCTCCATTGGGCAAATAACTAATACTGTCAATCAGACAGAAATTGAAAAGATTTACGGAAGTTTATTTACTTTTAAACGGGGTCTTGGGTACGGATTTTTACTTATTTTTGAACCAAACCGGGGAAATCACTGTCAATTTAAAGATAACTAAGAGTACACGTGTGCAGTAGTAGAACGCCTGTTGGCAGTTGAATTTTCGCCAAAAAAACACAAAAGGGAAAACCCCTTTTAAAAATTTGTTAATTTTGGGTCCTCAAAATCAATATATTCTACAAAAATTTTTAAAAGGGGTTCTTCATTTTAAAAAAACCAAATTATTTTCAAAAACGGAAGAAATTGAAAGATTACGGAAGTTTTTTTAACTTTTAGCGGGATCTTTGGGATGATTTCTTATTTTTTTATGAAACCAAACCCCCCAACGTCCTGTCAATTATCAGATAACTATACAGTAGCGTAGGCGTAGTAGAAACGCCCCGTTGTGCAGTTGAATTTTTTGCCAAAATATTTACAAAGGCTAACCCCTTATCAAATTTGTTAATTTTGGGTCCGTCTCAAAATCAATAAATTCTTTTAAATTATTAACAATAGAGTTCTCCCATTGTCAAATAACCAATTCATTGTCAAATCGGACAGAAATTGACAGATTTACGGAAGTTTATTTAAATTTGAGAGGAATATTTGGGTACGGATTTCTTACTTATTTATGAACCAAACCGGGAACTGTCACTGTCAATCATCACAACTAACTATAGAGTACACGTGGGCAGTAGTAGAATCGCCTTGTTGTGCAGTTGAATTTTTCCCCAAAAAATTCACAAAGGCTAACCCCTTAACAAATTTGTTAATTTTGGGTCCGTCTCAAAATCAATATATTCTTTAAAATTATTTACAATAGAGTTCTCCCATTGTCAAATAACCAATTAACTGTCAAATCAGACAGAAATTGACAGATTTACGGAAGTTTATTTTACTTTAAGCGGGATCTTTGGGTACGGATTTCTTACTCATTTATGAACCAAACCGGGAACTGTCACTGTCAATCATCACGACTAACACTATAGAGTAGACGTGGGCAGTAGTAGAATCGCCCTGTTGTGCAGTTGAATTTTTTTCCAAAAAATTCACAAAGGCTAACCCCTTATCAAATTTGTTAATTTTTGGTCCGTCTCAAAATCAATAAATTCTTTTAAATTATTAACAATAGAGTTCTCCCATTGTCAAATAACCAATTCATTGTCAAATCGGACAGAAATTGACAGATTTACGGAAGTTTATTTAAATTTGAGAGGAATATTTGGGTACGGATTTCTTACTTATTTATTAACCAAACCGGGAACTGTCACTGTCAATCATCACAACTAACTATAGAGTACACGTGGGCAGTAGTAGAATCGCCCTGTTGTGCAGTTGAATTTTTCCCCAAAAAATTCACAAAGGCTAACCCCTTAACAAATTTGTTAATTTTGGGTCCGTCTCAAAATCAATATATTCTTTAAAATTATTAACAATAGAGTTCTCCCATTGTCAAATAACCATTTACTGTCAAATCAGATAGAAATTGACAGATTTACGGAAGTTTATTTTACTTTAAGCGGGATCTTTGGGTACGGATTTCTTACTTATTTATGAACCAAACCGGGAACTGTCACTGTCAATCATCACGACTACATAGAGTACACGTGTGCAGTAGTAGAATCGCCCTGTTGTGCAGTTGAATTTTTCGGCCAAAAATTCACAAAGGCTAACCCTTAACAAATTTGTTAATTTTGGTCCGTCTCAAATCAATATATTCTCCAAAATTATTAACAAGGGAGTTGTCTTTCATTGTCAAATAACCAATTCATTTTTATTTAACTTTGAGCGGGATCTTTGGGTACGGATTTCTTACTTATTTATGAACCAAACCGGGAACTGTCACTGTCAATTATCACGACTAACTATAGAGTACACGTGTGCAGTAGTAGAATCGCCCTGTTGTGCAGTTGAATTTTTCGCCAAAAATTCACAAAGGCTAACCCCTTAACAAATTTGTTAATTTTGGGTCCGTCTCAAAATCAATATATTCTACAAAATTATTAACAAGGGAGTTCTCTCATTGTCAAATAACCAATTCATTGTCAAATCGGACAGAAATTGACAGATTTACGGAAGTTTTATTTAACTTTGAGCGGGATCTTTGGGTACGGATTTCTTACTTATTCATGAACCAAACCGGAACCTGTCACAGTCAATCATCACAACTAACTATAGAGTACACGTGGCAGTAGTAGAATCGCCCTGTTGTGCAGTTGAATTTTTCGCCAAAAAATTCACAAAGGCTAACCCCTTATCAAATTTGTTAATTTTGTTTCCGTCTCAAAAGCAATAAATTCTTAAAAATAATTAACAATAGAGTTCTCTTATTGTCAAATAACCAATTCATTGTCAAATCGGACTGAAATTGACAGATTTACGGAAGTTTATTTAACTTTTAGCGGGATCTTTGGGTACGGATTTCTTACTTATTTATGAACCAAACCGAGAACTGTCACTGTCAATCATCACGACTAACTATAGAGTAGACGTGGCAGTAGTAGAATTTTTTTTGCCAAAAAATTCACAAAGGCTAACCCCTTATCAAATTTGTTTAATTTTGGGTCCGTCTCAAAATCAATAAATTCTTTTAAATTATTAACAATAGAGTTCTCCCATTGTCAAATAACCAATTTACTGTCAAATCGGACAGAAATTGACAGATTTACGGAAGTTTATTTTACTTTAAGCGGGATCTTTGGGTACGGATTTCTTACTTATTTATGAATTAAACCGGGAACTCTCACTGTCAATCATCACGACTTACTATAGAGTACACGTGTGCAGTGGTAGAATCGCCCTGTTGTGCGGTTGAATTTTTTGCCCAAAAATTCACAAAGGCTAACCCTTAACAATTTGTCAAACTGTCACAGTCAATTATCACGACTAACTATACAGTAGAAGTAGGCAGTAGTAGAATCGCCCTGTTGTGCAGTTGATTTTTTGCCAAAATATTCACAAAGGCTAACCCTTAACAAATTTGTTAATTTGGGTCCGTCTCAAAGTCAATATATTATTTAAAATTATTAACAATAGAGTTCTCTCCCATTGTCAAATAACCAATTCATTGTCAAATCGGACAGAAATTGACAGATTTACGGAAGTTTAAATAACTTTAAGCGGAACTTTGGGTACGGATTTCTTACTCATTTATGAACCAAACCGGGAACTGTCACTGCAATCATCACAACTAACTATAGAGTACACGTGGGCAGAAGTAGAATCGCCCTGTTGTGCAGTTGAATTTTTTGCAAAAAAATTCACAAAGGCTAACCCCTTATCAAATTTGTTAATTTGGGTCCGTCTCAAAATCAATAAATTCTTAAAAATTCTTAACAATAGAGTTCTCCCATTGTCAAATAACCAATTCATTGTCAAATCGGACAGAAATGACAGATTTACGGAAGTTTATTTAATTTTAAGCGGGATCTTTGGGTACAGATTTCTTACTTATTTATGAACCAAACCGGGAACTGTCACTGTCAATCATCACGACTAACTATAGAGTAGACGTGGGCAGTAGTAGAATCGCCCTGTTGTGCAGTTGAATTTTTTTCCAAAAAATTCACAAAGGCTAACCCCTTAACAAATTTGTTAATTTTGGGTCCGTTTAAAAATCAATTTATTCTACAAAATTATTAACAAGGGAGTTCTCTTATTGTCAAATAACCAATTCATTGTCAAATCGGACAGAAATTGACAAATTTACGGAAGTTTATTTAACTTTGAGCGGGATCTTTGGGTACGGATTTCTTACTTATTTATGAACCAAACCGGGAACTGTCACTGTCAATTATCACGACTAACTTTACAGTAGACGTAGGCAGTAGTAGAATCGCCCTGTTGTGCAGTTGAATTTTTTGCCAAAAATTCACAAACAAACCCCCTTAACAAATTTATTCTATTTTATGTCCGTCTCAAAATCATTTTTTTTCTATAAAAATTTTAACAAGGGAGTCCCCTCATTGTCAAATTACCAAGTCATTGTTAAATCAGACAGTAATTGACAGATTTACGCTAGTTTATTTAACTTTAAGCCGGATCTTTGGTACGGATTTCTACTCATTTATGAACCAAACCGGGAACTGTCACTGTCAATCATCACGACTAACTATAGAGTAACGTGGGCAGTAGTAGAATCGCCCTGTTGTGCAGTTGAATTTATCGCAAAAAATTCACAAGGCAACCCTTATCAAATTTGTTAATTTTGTGTCCGTTTTGAAAGCAATAAATTCTTTAAATTATTAACAATAGAGTTCTCCATTGTCAAATAACCAATTCATTGTCAATCGGACTGAATTGACAGATTTACGGAAGTTTATTTAACTTTGGCGGGATCTTTGGGTACGGATTTCTTACTTATTTATGAACCAAACCGAGACTGTCAATGTCATCATCACGACTACTATAGAGTAGACGTGGCAGTAGTAGAATCGCCCTGTTGTGCAGTTGAATTTTTGCAAAAATTCACAAGGCTAACCCTTATCAAATTTTGTTAATTTTGGGTCCGTCTCAAATCAATAAATTCTTTAAAATTTATTAACAATAGAGTTCTCCATGTGTCAAATAACCAATTTACTGTCAAATCGGACAGAAATTGACAGATTACGGAAGTTTATTTTACTTTAAGCGGGATCTTTGGTACGGATTTTTACTTATTTATGAATTAAACCGGGAACTCTCACTGTCAATCATCACCGACTAACTATAGAGTACCGTGTGCAGTGGTAGAATCGCCTGTTGTGCGGTTGAACTTCTCGCCAAAAAATTCACAAAACCCCCCCCTTAACAAATTTGTTAATTTTGGGTCCGTTTCAAAATCAATATATTCTACAAAATTATTAACAAGGGAGTTCTCTCATTGTCAAATAACCAATTCATTGTCAAATCGGACAGAAATTGACAGATTTACGGAGGTTTATTTAACTTTAAGCGGGAATTTTGGGTACATATTTCTTACTTATTTATGAACCAAACCGGGAACTGTCACTGTCAATCATCACGACTAACTATAGAGTAGACGAAGCAGTAGTAGATCGCCCTGTTGTGCTGTTGATTTTTGCCAAACAATTCACAAACAAACCCAATTAACAAATTTATTCTATTTTATGTCCGTCTCAAAATCAATATATTCTACAAAATTATAAACAAGGGAGTTCCCTCATTGTCAAATAACCAATTCATTGTCAAATCGGACAGAAATTGACAGATTTACGGAAGTTTATTTAACTTTAAGCGGATCTTTGGGTACGGATTTCTTACTTATTTATGAACCAAACCGGGAACTGTCACTGTCAATCATCACAACTAACTATAGAGTAGACGTGGGCAGTTGTAGAATCGCCCTGTTGTGCAGTTGAATTTATCGCCAAAAAATTCACAAAGGCTAACCCCTTATCAAATTTTGTTAATTTTGTTCCGTCTCAAAAGCAATAAATTCTTTAAATTATTAACAATAGAGTTCTCCCATTGTCAAATAACCAACTCATTGTCAAATCGGACTGAAATTGACAGATTTACGAAGCTTATTTAACTTTGAGCGGGATCTTTGGGTACGGATTTCTTACTTATTTATGAACCAAACCGAGAACTGTCACTGTCAATCATCACGACTAACTATAGAGTAGACGTGGGCAGTAGTAGAATCGCCCTGTTGTGCAGTTGATTTTTTTGCCAAAAAATTCACAAAGGCTAACCCCTTATCAAATTTGTTAATTTTGGGTCCGTCTCAAAATCATAATTCTTTAAAATTATTAACATAGAGTTCTCCCATTGTCAAATAACCAATTTACTGTCAAATCGGACAGAAATTGACAGATTTACGGAAGTTTATTTTACTTTAAGCGTGATCTTTGGGTATGGATTTCTTACTTATTTATGAATTAAACCGGGAACTCTCACTGTCAATCACCACGACTAACTATAGAGTACACGTGTGCAGTGGTAGAATCGCCCTGTTGTGCGGTTGAACTTCTCGCCAAAAAATTCACAAACCCCCCCTTAACAAATTTGTTAATTTTGGGTCCGTTTCAAAATCAATATATTCTACAAAATTATTAACCAGGGAGTTCTCTCATTGTCAAATAACCAATTCATTGTCAAATCGGACAGAAATTGACAGATTTACGGAAGTTTATTAAACTTTGAGCGGGATCTTTGGGTACGGATTTCTTACTTATTTATGAACCAAACCGGGAAACTGTCACTGTCAATCATCACACTAACTATAGATTACACGTGGCAGTAGTAGAATCTCCTTGTTGTGCAGTTGAATTTTTCCCCAAAAAATTCACAAAGGCTAACCCCTTAACAAATTTGTTAATTTTGGGTCCGTCTCAAAATCAATATATTCTTTAAAATTATTACAATAGAGTTCTCCCATTGTCAAACAAGACAGAAATTGACAGATTTACGGAAGTTTATTTAACTTTAAGCGGGATCTTTGGGAACGGATTTCTTACTCATTTATGAACCAAACCGGGAACTGTCACTGTCAATCATCACGACTAACTATAGAGTAGACGTGGGCAGTAGTAGAATCGCCCTGTTGTGCAGTTGAATTTTTTTCCAAAAAATTCACAAAGGCTAACCCCTTATCAAATTTGTTAATTTTTGGTCCGTCTCAAAATCAATAAATTCTTTTAAATTATTAACAATAGAGTTCTCCCATTGTCAAATAACCAATTCATTGTCAAATCGGACAGAAATTGACAGATTTACGGAAGTTTATTTAATTTGAGAGGAATATTTGGGTACGGATTTCTTACTTATTTATGAACCAAACCGGGAACTGTCACTGTCAATCATCACAACTAACTATAGAGTACACGTGGGCAGTAGTAGAATCGCCCTGTTGTGCAGATGAATTTTTTACCCAAAAAATTCACAAAGCTAACCCCTTAACAAATTTGTTAATTTTGGTCCGTCTCAAATCAATATATTCTTTAAAATTTTTAACAATAGAGTTCTCCCATTGTCAAAAAACCAATTTACTGTCAAATCAGACAGAAATTGACAGATTTACGGAAGTTTATTTTACTTTTAAGCGGGGTCTTTGGGTACGGATTTCTTACTTATTTATGAACCAAACCGGGAACTGTCACTGCAATCATCACGACTAACTATAGAGTACACGTGTGCAGTAGTAGAATCGCCCTGTTGTGCAGTTAAATTTTTCGCCAAAAAATTTACAAAGGCCCAACCCCTTAACAAATTTGTTAATTTTGGGGCCGTCTCAAAAACAATATATTCTACACAATTATTAACAAGGGAGTTTTTTTATTGTCAAATAACCAATTCATTGTCAAATCGGACAGAAATTGACAGAATTACGGAAGTTTATTTAACTTTGAGCAGGGGTCTTTGGGTACGGATTTCTTACTTATTTATGAACCAAACCGGGAACTGTCACTGTCAATTATCATGACTAACTATAGAGTACACGTGTGCAGTAGTAGATCGCCCTGTTGTGGGAGTTGAATTTTTCGCCAAAAAATTCACAAAGGCTAACCCCTTAACAAATTTGTTAATTTTGGGTCCGTCTCAAATCAATATTTCTACAAAATTATTAACAAGGGAGTTCTCTCATTGTCAAATAAACCAATTCATTGTCAAATCGGACAGAAAATTGACAGATTTACGGAAGTTTATTTAACTTTGAGCGGGGTCTTTGGGTACTGATTTCTAACTTATTTATGAACCAAACCGGGAACTGTCACTGTCAATTATCACGACTAACTATACAGTAGACGTAGGAAGTAGTAGAATCGCCCTGTTGTGCAGTTGAATTTTTTGCCAAAAAATCACAAAGGCTAACCCCTTAACAAAATTTTTTTATTTTGGGTCCGTCTCAAAAACAATATATTATTTAAAAATTTTTAACAATAGAGTTCTCCCATTGTTTAAAAAACTAATTTACTGTCAAATCAGACAGAAATTGACAGATTTACGGAAGTTTATTTTACTTTAAGCGGGATCTTTGGTACGGATTTCTTACTTATTTATGAACCATACCGGGAACGTCACTGTCAAACATCACAAATAACTATAGAGTACACGTGGGCAGTTGTAAATCCCCCCTGTTGTGCAGTTGAATTTATCGCCAAAAATTCACAAAGGCTAACCCCCTTTTCAAATTTGTTAATTTTGTTTCCGTCCCCAAAAGCAATAAATTCTTTAAAATTATTAACAATAGAGTTCTCCCATTGTCAATAACAAATTCATAGTCAAATCGGACTGAAATTGACAGATTTACGGAAGTTTATTTAAAATTTGAGCGGGATCTTTGGTACGGATTTCTTACTTATTTATGAACCAAAACCGGAACTGTCACTGTCCCAAACATCACGACTAACTGTAGAGTACACGTGGGCAGTAGTAGAATCGCCTGTTGTGCAGTTTAATTTTTTGCCAAAAAATTCACAAAGGCTAACCCCTTATCAAATTTGTTAATTTGGGTCCGTCTCAAAATCAAAAAATTCTTAAAATTATTAACAAAAGAGTTCTCCCATTGTCAAATAACCAATCATTGTCAAATCGGACAGAAATTGACAGATTTACGGAAGTTTATTTAATTTTAAGCGGGATCTTTGGGTACGGATTTTTTTTTCTCATTTATGAACCAAACCGGAACTGTCACTGTCAATCATCACGACTAAAATATAGAGTAGACGTGGCAGTAGTAGAATCGCCCTGTTGTGCAGTTGAATTTTTTGCCAAAAAATTCACAAGGCTAACCCTTATCAAAATTTTTTTAATTTTGGGTCCGTCTCAAAATCAAAAAATTCTTTAAAATTATTACAATGAGTTCTCCCTTGTCAAATAACAAATTTACTGTCAAATCAGACAGAAATTGAAGATTTACGGAAGTTTATTTTACTTTAAGCGGGATCTTTTGGGTACGGATTTCTTACTTATTTATGAATTAAACCGGGAACTCTCACTGTCAATCATCACGACTAACTATAGAGTACACGTGTGCAGTGGTAGAATCGCCCTGTTGTGCGGTTGAACTTTTCGCCAAAAAATTCACAAACCCCCCCCTTAACAAATTTGTTAATTTTGGGTCCGTTTCAAAATCAATATATTCTACAAAATTATTAACAAGGGAGTTCTCTCATTGTCAAATAACCAATTCATTGTCAAATCGGACAGAAATTGACAGATTTACGGAGGTTTATTTAACTTTAAGCGGGAATTTTTTAGGTACGGATTTCTTACTCATTTATGAACCAAACCGGGAACTGTCACTGTCAATTATCACGACTAACTTTACAGTAGACGTAGGCAGTAGTAGAATCGCCCTGTTGTGCAGTTGAATTTTTTGCCAAAAAATTCACAAACAAACCACCTTAACAAATTTATTCTATTTTATGTCCGTCTCAAAATCAATATATTCTACAAAATTATAAACAAGGGAGTTCCTCATTGTCAAATAACCAATTCATTGTCAAATCGGACAGAAATTGACAGATTTACGGAAGTTTATTTAACTTTAAGCGGGATCTTTGGGTACGGATTTCTTTCTCATTTATGAACCAAACTGGGAACTGTCACTGTCAATCATCACGAATAACTATAGAGTAGACGTGGGCAGTAGTAGAATCGCAACTGTCGTGCAGTTGAATTTTTTGCCAAAAAATTCACAAAGGCTAACCCCTTATCAAATTTGTTAATTTTGGGTCCGTCTCAAAATCAATAAATTCTTTTAAATTATTAACAATAGAGTTCTCCCATTGTCAAATAACCAATTCATTGTCAAATCGGACAGAAATTGACAGATTTACGGAAGTTTATTTAAATTTGAGAGGAATATTTGGGTACGGATTTCTTACTTATTTATGAACCAAACCGGAACTGTCACTGTCAATCATCACAACTAACTATAGAGTACACGTGGGCAGTAGTAGAATCGCCTTGTTGTGCAGTTAAATTTTTCCCCAAAAATCCGTCACAAAGGCTAACCCCTTAACAAATTTGTTAATTTTGGGTCCGTCTCAAAATAATATATTCTACAAAATTATAAACAAGGGAGTTTCTCTCATTGTCAAATAACCAATTCATTGTCGAATCGGACAGAAATTGACAGATTTACGGAAGTTTATTTAACTTTGAGCGGGATCTTTGGGTACTGATTTCTTACTTATTTATGAACCAAACCGGGAACTGTCACTGTCAATTATCACGACTAACTATACAGTAGAACGTAGGAAGTAGTAGAATCGCCCTGTTGTGCAGTTGAATTTTTTGCCAAAATATTCACAAAGGCTAACCCCTTAACAAATTTGTTAATTTTCGGTCCGTCTCAAATCAATATATTATTTAAAATTATTAACAATAGAGTTTCTCCCATTGTCAAATAACTAATTTACTGTCAATCAGACAGAAATTGACAGATTTACGGAAGTTTATTTTACTTTAGCGGGATCTTTGGTACGGATTTCTTACTTAATTATGAACCAAACCGGGAACTGTCACTGTCAATCATCACACTAACTATAGAGTACACGTGGGCAGTTGTAGAATCGCCCTGTTGTGCAGTTGAATTTATCGCCAAAAAATTCACAAAGGCTAACCCCTTATCAAATTTGTTAATTTTGTTTCCGTCTCAAAGCAATAAATTCTTTAAAATTATAACAATAGAGTTCTCCCATTGTCAAATAACCAATTCATTGTCAAATCGGACTGAAATTGACAGATTTACGGAAGTTTATTTAACTTTGAGCGGGATCTTTGGTACGGATTTCTTACTTATTTTATGAACCAAACCGGAACTGTCACTGTCAATCATCACGACTAAACTGTAGAGTACACGTGGGCAGTAGTAGAATCGCCCTGTTGTGCAGTTGAATTTTTTGCCAAAAAATTCACAAGGTAACCCTTATCAAATTTGTTAATTTTGGGTCCGTCTCAAAATCAATAAATTCTTAAAAATTATTAACAATAGAGTTCTCCCATTGTCAAATAACCAATTCATTGTCAAATCGGACAGAAATTGACAGATTTACGGAAGTTTATTAAATTTTAAGCGGGATCTTTGGGTACGGATTTCTTTCTCATTTATGAACCAAACCGGGAACTGTCACTGTCAATCATCACGACTAACTATAGAGTAGACGTGGCAGTAGTAGAATCGCCCTGTTGTGCAGTTGAGTGGTTGGCCAAAAAATTCACAAAGGCTCCCTTATCAAATTTGTTAATTTTGGGTCCGTCTCAAAATCAATAATTCTTTAAAATTATTAACAATAGAGTTCTCCATTGTCAATACCAATTTACTGTCAAATCGGACAGAAATTGACAGATTTACGGAAGTTTATTTTACTTTAAGCGGGATCTTTGGGTACGGATTTCTTACTTATTTATGAATTAAACCGGGAACTCTCACTGTCAATCATCACGACTAACTATAGAGTACACGTGTGCAGTGGTAGAATCGCCCTGTTGTGCGGTTGAACTTCTCGCCCAAAAAAATTCCCAAAAGGGTAAAACCCCCTTTAAAAAATTTTTTTAATTTTGGGTCCGTCTCAAAAACAAAATATTTTTTAAAATTTTACAAAAGAGTTCTCCCATTGTCAAAAAACCCCAAATTTAAATGTCAAATCAGACAGAAATTGAAGATTTACGGAAGTTTATTTTACTTTTAAACGGATCTTTCGGGACGGATTTCTTTCTTTTTTATGAACCAAACTGGGGCTGTCACGTCAATCATCACGATAAAATATAGAGTACACGTGTGCAGTAAAATCGCCCCGTTGTCAGTTGATTTTTTTTTGCCAAAAAATTTTACAAATCAAATTTTTAATTTTGTGTCCTTCAAAAACAATAAATTCTTTAAAATTATTAAAAATAGGTTTCCCATTGTCAAAAAAACCAATTCATTGCAAATCGGACAGAAATTTACAGATTTACGGAAGTTTTTTTTAAATTTTAGCGGATCTTGGGTAGGTTTTTTACTTTATTTAGAACCAAACCCGGAAAATGTCACTGTCAAACATCACGACTAACTTATAGTACACGAGGCAGTAGGAAATGCCCTTTTTTCAGTTTAAATTTTTTTTGCCCAAAAATTCACAAAGGCAACCCCCTTTAAAAAATTTTTTTTAAATTTTTGGGGCCCTCTCAAAATCAATATTCTACAAAATTTTTAACAAGGAGTTCCTCATTTTCAAATAACAATTAAGTCAAATCGGAAAAAAAAGATTTACGGAAATTTATTTAAATTTGAGCGGATCTTTGGGTACGGATTTCTTTCTTATTTTTAAAAAAACCGGCAACTGTCACTGTCAATCAACGACTAACTATAAAGGACTGGGGAGTATAGAATCGCCCTGTTGTCTTTAATTTTTTGCCAAAAATTCACAATGGGTAACCCTTTTCAAATTTTTTATTTTGGGCCATCTCAAAATAAAAATTCTTTTAAAATTTTAACAAAAAGTTTTTTCCCATTTTCAAAAAACCAAATTTATTTTCAAATCGGACAGAAATTTACAGATTTTTCGGAAGTTTATTTAACTTTAAACGGGATCTTTGGGACGGGATTTTTTACCATTATGAACCAACCGGAAATGTCACTGTCAATCATCACGACTAACTATAGAGTAGACGTGGGCATAGTAGAAACGCCTGTTTGCAGTTGAATTTTTTCCAAAAAATTCACAAAAAGGGTAACCCCTATCAATTTGTTAATTTTTTTGTCCGTCTCAAAATCAAAAAATTCTTTTAAATTATTAACAATAGAGTTCTCTCATTGTCAATAACCAATTCTTGTCAATCGGACAGAAAATTGACAGAATTTACGGGTTTATGTGAAATTTGAGAGGAATATTTGGTACGGATTTCTTACTTATTTATGAACAAACCGGGAACTGTCACTGGTCAATCATCAAACTAACTATAGAGTACCCGTGGGGCAGTAGTAGAAGAATCGCCCTGTTGTGCAGTTTTGAATTTTTCCCCAAAATTCCACAAAAGGCTAACGCCCTTAAAAATTTGTTTAATTTTGGGTCCGTCTCAAAATCATATATTCTTTAAATTTTAACAATAGAGTTCCTCCCATTGTCAAATAACCATTTACTGTCAAATCAGACAGAAATTGAACAAAGAAAATTTACGGAAGTTTTTATCTTTAAGCGGATCTTTGGGTTACTAGATTTCTTACTTATTTATGAACCAACCCGGGAACTGTCACTGTCATCTCACGACTAACTATAGAGTAACACTTGTGCAGTAGTAGAATCGCCCTGTTGTGCAGTTGAAATTTTTCGCCAAAAATTCACAAAGGCTAACCCCTTACAAAATTTGTTAATTTTGGGTCCGTCTCAAAATCAAGATATTTCTACACAAAATTATTAACAAAGGGAGATTCTCTTATGTCCAAATAACCAATTCATTGTCAAATCGGACAGAAATTGACAGAATTACGGAAGTTTTTATTTAACTTTGAGCGGATCTTTGGTACGGATTTCTTACTTATTTTATGAACCAACTGGGAACTGTCACTGTCCATTATCACGACTAACTATAGTACCGTGTGCAGAGTAGACATCGCCCTGTTGTGCAAGTTAATTTTTCGCCAAAAATTCCAAAGGCTAACCCGCTTAACAATTTGTTAATTTTAGTCCGTCTTCAAAATCATATATTCTACAGAAATTATTAACCAGGGAGTTCTCTCATTGTCAAATAACCAATCATTGTCAAATCGGACAGAATTGACGAGATTTACGGAAGTTTTTTAACTTTGAGCGGGATCTTTGGTACTGATTCTTACTGATTCTATGAACGCAAACCGGTACTGTCACTGTCAATTACACGACAACTTATACAGTAGACGTAGGCCCAGTAGTAGATCGCCTGTTGTGCATTTGAATTTTTTTGCAAATATTCACAAGGCTAACCCTTAACAAATTGTTAATTTTGGGTCCGTCTCAAAATCATATAATTTATTTAAAATTATTAACAATAGAGTTCTCCCTTGTCAATAACTAATTTACTGTCAATCAGGACAGAAATTGAAGATTTAAACGGAAGTTTATTGTACTTTAAGCGGGATCTTTTGGTACGGTTCTTACTTATTTATGACCAACCGACTTGTCACTGTCAATCATCACAACTAACTATAGAGTACACGTGGCAGTTGTAGAATCGCCTTTTGTGGCAGTTGAATTTATCGCCAAAAAATTCACAAAAGGCTAACCCTTTAATCAAATTTGTTTAATTTTGTTTCCCGTCTCCAAAAGCAATTTAAATTCTTTAAAATTATAACAATAGAGTTCCTCCCATTGTCGAATAACCAATTCATTGTCAAATCGGACTGAAATTGACAGAAGTACGGAAGTTTATTTACTTTGAGCGGGATCTTTGGGTACGGATTTCTTACTTATTTATGAACCAAACCGGGAACTGTCACTGTCAATCATCACGACTAACTATAGAGTAGACGTGGCAGTAGTAGAATCGCCCTGTTGTGCAGTTGAATTTTTTGCCAAAAAATTCACAAAGGCTAACCCCTTATCAAATTTGTTAATTTTGGGTCCGTCTCAAAATCAATAAATTCTTTAAAATTATTAACGATAGAGTTCTCCCTTTGTCAAATAACCAATTTACTGTCAAATCAGACAGAAATTAACAGATTTACGGAAGTTTATTTTACTTTAAGCGGGATCTTTGGGTAAGGATTTCTTACTTATTTATGAACCAAACCGGGAACTCTCACTGTCAATCATCACGACTAACTATAGAGTACACGTTGCAGTGGTAGAATCGCCCTGTTGTGCGGTTGAACTTTTCGCCAAAAATTCCCACAAACCCACCCCTTAACAAATTTGTTAATTTTGGGTCCGTTCAAAATCAATATATTCTACAAAATTATTAACAAGGGAGTTCTCTCATTGTCAAATAACCAATTCATTGTCAAATGAGAAAGAAATTGACAAATTTACGGAGGTTTATGTAAAGTTAAGCGCGAATCTGGGGTACGGATTTCTTACTCATTTATGAACCAAACCGGGAACTGCCCACGTCAAGTATCACGACTAACTTTACAGTAGACGTAGGCAGTAGTAGAGTCGCCCTCTGTTTCGCTGTTAAATTTTTTTGCCAAACAATTCACAAACAAACCCAATTAACAAATTTATTCTATTTTATGTCCGTCTCAAAATAATATATTCTACAAAATTATAAACAAGGGAGTTCCTCATTGTCAAATAACCAATTCATTGTCAAATCGGACAGAAATTGACAGATTTACGGAAGTTTATTTAACTTTAAGCGGGGTTTTTAGTACGGATTTCTTATCATTATGGATCCAAACCGGGAAAATGTCACTGTCAATCATCACGACTAACTATTTGAGTAGACGTGGACAGTAGTAGAATCGCCCTGTCGTGCAGTTGAATTTTTTGCCCAAAAATTCACAAAGCTAAACCCTTATCAAAATTTGTTAATTTTTGGGTCCGTCTCAAAATCAATAAATTCTTTAAAATTATTAACAAAAGAGTTTCCCATTGTCAAATAACCAATTCATTGTCAAATCGGACAGAAATTGACAGATTTACGGGAAATTTTTTTAATTGAGGGGGAAAATTTGGTACGGATTTCTTACTATTTATGAACCAAACCAGGAACTGTCACTGTCAATCATCACAACTAACTATAGATTACACGTGGGCAGTAGTAGAATCGCCTTGTTGTGCAGTTGAATTTTTCCCCAAAAAAAATTTACAAAGGCTAACCCCTTAACAAATTGTTAATTTTGGGTCCGTCTCAAAATCAATATATTCTTTAAATTATTTTCAATAGAGTTCTCCCATTGTCAAATAACCAATTAACTGTCAAATCAGACAGAAATTGACAGATTACGGAAGTTTATTTAACTTTAAGCGGGATCTTTGGGAACGGATTTCTTACTCATTTATGAACCAAACCGGGAACTGTCACTGTCAATCATCACAACTAACTATAGAGTAGACTGTGCAGTAGTAGAATGCCCTGTTGTGCAGTTTGAATTTTTCCCAAAAAATTCACAAAGGCAACCTCTAACAAATTTTTTTAATTTTGGTCCGTCTCAAAATCAATATATTCTACAAAATTATTTAACAAGGGAGTCTCTATATGTTTAAATAACCAATTCATTCCAAATCGGACAGAAATTTACAGAATTACGGAAAGTTATTAACTTGAGCGGGATTTGGGTACGGATTTCTTACTTATCATGAACCAAACGGGAAATGTCACTGTCAAATATCACGACTAACTGTACAGTAGACGTAGGCAGTAGTAGAATCGCACTGTTGTGCAGTTGAATTTTTTGCCAAAATATTCACAAAGGCTAACCCCTTAACAAATTGGTAATTTTGGGTCCGTCTCAAAATCAATATATTATTTAAAATTATTAACAATAGAGTTCCCATTGTCAAATAACTAAATTTACTGTCAAATCAGACAGAAATTGACAGATTTACGGAAGTTTATTTTACTTTAAGCGGATCTTTGGGTACGAATTTCTTACTTATTTATGAACCAAACCGGGAACTGTCAACTGTCAATCATCACAACTAACTATAGGACACGTGGGCAGTTGTAGAATCGCCCTGTTGTGCAGTTGAATTTATCCCCAAAAAATATCACAAAGGCTAACCCCTTTTCAAATTTGTTAATTTTGTTTCCGTCTCAAAAAACAATAAATTCTTTAAAATTATAAACAATAGAGTTCTCCCATTGTCAATAACCAATTCACTTGTCAAATCGGACTGAAATTGACAGATTTACGTAAGTTTATTTAACTTTGAGCGGGATCGTTTGGGTACGGATTTCTTACTTATTATGAACCAAACCGAGAACTGTCAATGTCAATCATCACGACTAACATATAGAGTAGAGTGGCATAGTAGTAGTAGAATTTTTGCCACAAAAATTCACAAAGGCTCACCCCTATCAAATTTGTTATTTTGGGTCCGTCTCAAAATCAATAACTTCTTTAAATTATTAAAACAATAGAGTTCTCCCATTGTCAAAAAAATAAAAAAAAAAAAAAAAAAAACCAATTTACTGTCAAATCGGACAGAAATGACAGATTTACGGAATTTATTTTACTTTAAGCGGGATCTTTGGGTACGGAATTTCTTACTTATTTATGAATCAAACCGGGAAACTCTCACTGTCAATCATCACGACTACTATAGAGTACACGTGGCAGTGGTAGAATCGCCCTGTTGTGCGGTTGAACTTTTCGCCAAAAAATCACAAACCCCCCCAGTAACAAATTTGTTAATTTTTAGGTCGTTTCAAAATCATTATATTCTACAAAATTATTAACAAGGAGTTCTCTCATTGTCAAATAACCAATTCATTGTCAAACTCGGACAGAAATTGACAGATTTACGGAGGTTTATTTCACTTTAAGCGGATTTGGTGTAGGATTTTACTCATTTATGAACCAAACGGGAACTGTCACTGTCAATTATCACGACTAACTTTACAGTAGACGTAGGCAGTAGTAGGAATCGCCATGTTGTGCGGTGAATTTTTGCCAAACAACTTCTACAAAACAAAACCCAATAAACAAATTTATTCTATTTTATGTCCCAGTCTCAAAAATCAAATATATTCTACAAAATTATAAACAAGGGAGAGTTCCCTCATTCGTCAAATAACACATTCATTGTCAAAGCGGACAGAAATTGACAGATTACGAAGTTATTTAACTTTAAGCGGGATTTTAGTACGGATTTCTTACTCATTTATGAAACCAACCGGGAACTGTTCACTGTCAATCATCACGAATAACTATAGAGTAGGAGTGCGGCAGTAGTAGAATCGCCTTGTTGTGCAGTTGAATTTTTCCCCAAAAATTCACAAAGGCTAACCCCTTAACAAATTGTAATTTTGGGTCAGCCCCCCCCCCCCCCCCCCCCCCCCCCCTCTCAAAATCAATATAATTCTTTAAAATATTCAATAGAGTTCTCCCTTGTCTAAAACCAATTAACTGTCAAATCAGACAGAAATTGACAGATTACGGAAGTTATAACTTTAAGCGGGATCTTTGGGAACGAATTCTTACTCATTTTAGGACAACCAAACCGGGAACTGTCACTGTCAATCATCCACGACTAACTATAGAGTCGACGTGGGCCAGTAGTAGAATTGCCCTGTTGTGAGTTGATTTTTTCAAAAAATTCACAAAGGCTAAACCCCTATCAAATTGTAAATTTTTGTGTCCGTCTCAAAATCAATAAATTCTTTACAAATTATTAACAATAGAGTTCTCCCATTGTCAAATAACCAATTCATTTGTCCAAAATCGGACGGAAATGGACAGATTTACGGAAGTTTATTTTAAATTTGAGAGGAATTAATATTTGGGTACGGAATTTCTTACTTATTTATTAACCAAACGGGAAACTGTCACCTGTCCCCAATCATCACAACTAACTATAGAGTACCCCCCCAAACCGTGGGCAGTAAGTAGTAGAATCGCCATGTTGTGCCAGTTTGAATTTTTCCCCAAAAAATTCACAAAGGCTAACCCCTTAACAAATTTGTTTAATTTTGGGTTCCGTTCTCAAATCAATATATTCTTTAAAATTATGAACAATAGAGTTCTCCCATTGTCAAATAACCAATCACTGTCAAATCAGACAGAAATTGACAGATTACGGAAGTTTAGTTTTACTTTAAGCGGGATCTTGGTACGGCTCTTTCTACTTAGGTATGAACCAAACCGGGAACTGTCACGTCCAATCTCACGACTAACTATAGATACACGGGTGCAGTGCTAGATCGCCCGTTGTGGCAGTGAACTTTTCGCCAAAAAATTCACAAAGGCTTAAAACCTTAACACATTGTTAATTTTGGGTCGTCTCAAAATCAAATATCTAAAAAGTATTAACAAGGGAGTTCTCTTCATTGTCAAATAACCCAATTCATTGGTCAAATTCGGGACAGAAATTGACAGAATTACGGAAGTTTATGTAACTTTGAGCGGGATCTTTGGGTACGGATTTCTTACTTATTCATGAACCATAACCGGGAAAAACTGTCACTGTCAATTATCACGACTAACTATACAGTAGACGTAGGCAGTAGTAGAATCGCCTGTTGTGCAGTTGAATTTTTGCCAAAATATTCACAAAGGCTAAACCCCTTTACAAATTTGTTAATTTTGGGTCGTCTCAGAAATCAATATATTATTTAAATTATTAACAATAGAGTTCTCCCATTGTCAAATAAATAATTTACTAGTCCAAATCAGACAGAATGACAGATTTACGGAAGTTTATTTTACTTTAAGCGGGAATCTTTGGGTTACGAATTTCTTACTTATTATGAAACCAAAAAACGGAACTGCCACTGTCAATCATCACAACTAAAGCTTAGAGTACACGTGGGAGTTGTAGAATCGCACTGTTGTGCAGTTGAATTTATCAGCCAAAAAAATTCACAAAGGCTAACCCTTATCAAATGTGTTAATTTTGTTTCCGTCTCAAAAGCAATAAATTCTTTAAAAATATTAAACAATAGAGTTACTCCCATTGTCAAAAATAACCAATTCTTGTCAAATCCGGACTGAAATTGACAGATTTACGGAAGTTTTTTAACTTGGAGCGGGATCTTTGGGTAACGGATTCTTACTTATTTATGAACCAAACCGAGAACTGGTCAATGTCCCTCATCACCGACTAACTATAGAGTAGGGAGTGGCAGTAGTAGAATTTTTGCCCAAAAAATTCACAAAAGGCTAACCCCTTATCAAATTTGTTAATTTTGGAGTCCGTCTCAAAATCAATAAATTCTTTTAAAATTATTTAACACATAGGTTCTCCATTGTCAAATAACCAAGTTACTGTCAAATCGGTACAGAACATTGACAGATTTACGGAAGTTTATTTTACTTTAAGCGGTATCTTTGGCGTCGGATTTCTTACTTATTTATGAATTAAACCGGAAATCTCCACTGTCAATCATCACGACACTTACTATAGAGTACACGTGGCAGTGCTAGAATCGCCCTGTTGTGCGGTTGAACTTTCGCCAAAAAATCACAAACCCCCCCTTAACAAAGTTGTTACTTTTAGGTCCGTTTCCAAAATCAAGTATATTCTACAAAATTATTAACAAGGGAGTTCTCTCATTCGTTCAAATAACCAATTCATTGTCCCCCCAAATCGGACAGAAATTGACAGATTTACGGAGGCTGTATTTAACTTTAAGCGGGAATTTGCGGTGCGAATTTCTTACTCATTTAATGAACCAAACAGGGAACTGTCATGCAATTATCACGACTAACGTTACAGTAGACGTAGGCAGTAGTAGGAATCGCCTCCTGTTGTGCTTGTTGAATTTTTTGCCCAAACAATCACAAACAAAACCACAAATAACAAAATTTATTCATTTTATGTCAGTTAAAAATCAATAATTCTACAAAATTATAAACAAGGGAGTTCCCTCATTGTCAAATAACCAATTCATTGTCAAATCGGACAGAAATTGACAGATTTACGGGAAGTATTTAACTTCAAGCGGGCTTTTTAGGTAAGGATTTCTTACTCATTTATGAACCAAACCGGGAAACTGTCCACTGTCAATCAATCACGACTAAAAACTATGTAGAGTAGACGTGGGCAGTAGTAGAATCGCCCTGTAGTGCAGTTGAATTTTTGCCCAAAAAATTCACAAAGGGGGGCTAACCCCTTATCAACTTTGTTAATTTTTGGGTCCGTTTCTCAAAATCAATAAATTCTTTTAAATTATTAACAATAGAGTTCTCCCATTGTCAAATAACCAATTCATTGTCAAATCGGACAGAAATTGACAGATTTACGAAAGTTTATTTAAATTTGAGAGGAATATTTGGGTACGGATATCTTACTTATTTATGAACCAAACCCGGGAAACTGTCACTGTCAATCATCACGACTACTATAGAGTACACGTGGCAGTAGTAGAATCGCCTGTTGTGCAGTTGATTTTTTCCGCCAAAAAATTCACAAAGGCTAACCCCTTAACAAAATTTGTAATTTTGGGTCTGTCTCAAAATCAATATATTCTACAAAATTATTAACAAGGGAGTTATCTTATTGTCAAATGGAAGTTTATTTAACTTTGAGCGGGATCTTTGGGTACGGATTTCTTACTTATTTATGAACCAAACGGGAACTGTCACTGTCAATCATCACGACTAACTATAGAGTACACGTGTGCAGTAGTAGAATCGCCCTGTTGTGCAGTTGAATTTTTCGCCAAAAAATTCACAAAGGCTAACCCCTTAACAAATTTGTTAATTTTGGGTCCGTCTCAAAATCAATATATTCTACAAAATAATAAACAAGGGAGTTCTCTCATTGTCAAATCGGACAGAAATTGACAGATTTACGGAAGTTTAAATAACTTTAAGCGGGAACTTTGGGTACGGATTTCTTACTCATTTATGAACCAAACCGGGAACTGTCACTGTCAATCATCACAACTAACTATAGAGTACACGTGGGCAGAAGTAGAATCGCCCTGTTGTGCAGTTGAATTTTTTGCAAAAAAATTCACAAAGGCTAACCCCTTATCAAATTTGTTAATTTTGGGTCCGTCTCAAAATCAATAAATTCTTAAAATTATTAACAATAGAGTTCTCCCATTGTCAAATAACCAATTCATTGTCAAATCGGACAGAAATTGACAGATTTACGGAAGTTTATTTAATTTTAAGCGGGATCTTTGGGTACAGATTTCTTACTTATTTATGAACCAAACCGGGAACTGTCACTGTCAATCATCACGACTAACTATAGAGTAGACGTGGGCAGTAGTAGAATCGCCCTGTTGTGCAGTTGAATTTTTTGCCAAAAAATTCACAAAGGCTAACCCCTTAACAAATTTGTTAATTTTGGGTCCGTTTAAAATCAATTTATTCTACAAAATTATTAACAAGGGAGTTCTCTTATTGTCAAATAACCAATTCATTGTCAAATCGGACAGAAATTGACAAATTTACGGAAGTTTATTTAACTTTGAGCGGGATCTTTGGTACGGATTTCTTACTTATTTATGAACCAAACCGGGAAATGTCACTGTCAATTATCACGACTAACTTTACAGTAGACGTAGGCAGTAGTAGAATCGCCCTGTTGTGCAGTTGAATTTTTTTGCCAAAAAATTCACAAACAAACCCCCTTAACAAATTTTATTCTATTTTATGTCCGTCTCAAAACAAAATATTCTACAAAAGATAAACAAGGGAGTTCCCTCATTGTCAAATAACCAATTCATTGTCAAATCGGACAGAAATTGACAGATTTACGGAAGTTTTATTTAACTTTAAGCCGGATCTTTGGGTACGGATTTCTTACTCATTTATGAACCAACCGGGAACTGTCACTGTCAATCATCACGACTAACTATAGAGTAGACGTGGGCAGTAGTAGAATCGCCCTGTTGTGCAGTTGAATTTATCGCCAAAAATTCACAAGGCTAACCCCTTATCAATTTGTTAATTTTGTTTCCGTCTCAGAAGCAATAAATTTTTTAAAATTATTAACAATAGAGTTCTCCCCTTGTCAAATAACCAATTAAGGGAACGGGCAGAAATTGCCCGTTTCGGAAGTTTATTTCCCAAAAATTCGGGGACCCTTTCTTATTAATTTTGCCCGCTTCAAAGCAATCATCAAAAACTATAGAGTAAAATGGCATTAAAATTCCCTGTTGGATGAAATTGCAAAAATTCACAAAGGTTTTAAACTTTTTCAAAAATTTTTAATTTTTTCCTCTTTTAGAAAAACCAAATTAATTAACAATAGTCATTTTAAATAACCTTCATTGGGGAAATCGGCTGTTGCAGATTGGAATTTTTAAAAATTACGGACTTTACATTTTTAATTTTGCCAAACAAACTTTAAAAGTAACATAGCTCATTGTAACCCTTTAGAATCGCGTTTTACAGTTGAATTTGAATTCAAAAAGGGACCCCCTTTATTTTTAATTTTTGGTCCGCCCAAAAAAATTCTTTAAATTATTAAATCGTTCTCCATTGTCAAATAACCAATTTACTGTCAAATCGGACAGAAATTGACAGATTTACGGAAGTTTATTTTACTTTAAGCGGGATCTTTGGGTATGGATTTCTTACTTATTTATGAATTAAACCGGGAACTCTCACTGTCAATCATCACGACTAACTATAGAGTACACGTGTGCAGTGGTAGAATCGCCCTGTTGTGCGGTTGAACTTCTCGCCAAAAAATTCACAAACCCCCCCCTTAACAAATTTGTTAATTTTGGGTCCGTTTCAAAATCAATATATTCTACAAAATTATTAACAAGGGAGTTCTCTCATTGTCAAATAACCAATTCATTGTCAAATCGGACAGAAATTGACAGATTTACGGAGGTTTATTTAACTTTAAGCGGGAATTTTGGGTACGGATTTCTTACTCATTTATGAACCAAACCGGGAACTGTCACTGTCAATTATCACGACTAACTTTACAGTAGACGTAGGCAGTAGTAGAATCGCCCTGTTGTGCAGTTGAATTTTTTGCCAAAAAATTCACAAACAAACCCAATTAACAAATTTATTCTATTTTATGTCCGTCTCAAAATCAATATATTCTACAAAATTATAAACAAGGAGTTCTCTCATTGTCAAATAACCAATTCATTGTCAAATCGGACAGAAATTGACAGATTTACGGAAGTTTATTTAACTTTAAGCGGGATCTTTGGGTACGGATTTCTTACTTATTTATGAACCAAACCGGGAACTGTCACTGTCAATCATCACAACTAACTATAGAGTACACGTGGGCAGTTGTAGAATCGCCCTGTTGTGCAGTTGAACTTATCGCCAAAAAATTCACAAACCCCCCCTTAACAAATTTGTTAATTTTGGGTCCGTTTAAAAATCAATATATTCTACAAAATTACAAACAAGGGAGTACTCTCATTGTCAAATAACCAATTCATTGTCAATCGGACAGAAATTGACAGATTTACGGAGGTTTATTTAACTTTAAGCGGGAATTTTGGGTACGGATTTCTTACTCATTTATGAACCAAACCGGGAACTGTCACTGTCAATTATCACGACTAACTTTACAGTAGACGTAGGCAGTAGTAGAGTCGCCCTGTTGTGCAGTTGAAATTTTTTGCCAAAAAATTCACAAACAAACCCAATTAACAAATTTATTCTATTTTATGTCCGTCTCAAAATCAATATATTCTACAAAATTATAAACAAGGAGTTCCCTCATTGTCAAATAACCAATTCATTGTCAAATCGGACAGAAATTGACAGATTTACGGAAGTTTATTTAACTTTAAGCGGGATTTTTGGGTACGGATTTCTTACTCATTTATGAACCAAACCGGGAACTGTCACTGTCAATCATCACGACTAACTATAGAGTAGACGTGGGCAGTAGTAGAATCGCCCTGTCGTGCAGTTGAATTTTTTGCCCAAAAATTCACAAAGGCTAACCCCTTATCAAATTTGTTAATTTTGGGTCCGTCTCAAAATCAATAAATTCTTTTAAATTATTAACAATAGAGTTCTCCCATTGTCAAATAACCAATTCATTGTCAAATCGGACAGAAATTGACAGATTTACGGAAGTTTATTTAATTTGAGAGGATAATTTGGGTACGGATTTCTTACTTATTATTCATTAAACCCCAAACCGGGAACTGGTCACTGTCAATCATCACAACTAACTATAGAGTACACGTGGGCAGTAGTAGAATCGCCCTGTTGTGCAGTTGAATTTTTCCCAAAAAATTCACAAAGGCTAACCCCTTAACAAATTTGTTAATTTGGTCGTTCAAAATCAATATTCTTTAAAATAATTAACAATAGAGTTCTCCCATTGTCAAATACCAATTTACTGTCAAATCAGACAGAAATTGACAGATTTACGGAAGTTTATTTACTTTAAGCGGGATCTTTGGTACGGATTTCTTACTTATTTATGAACCAAACCGGGAACTGTAAATGTCAATCATCACAACTAACTATAGAGTACACGTGGCAGTTGTAGAATCGCCCTGTTGTGCAGTTGAATTTATCGCCAAAAATTCACAAAGGCTAACCCCTTATCAAATTTGTTAATTTTGTTTCCGTCTCAAAAGCAATAAATTCTTTAAAATTATTAAAAATAGAGTTCTCCCATTGTCAAATAACCATTCATTGTCAAATCGGACTGAAATTGACAGATTTACGGAAGTTTATTTAACTTTGAGCGGGATCTTTGGGTACGGATTTCTTACTTATTTATGAACCAAACCGAGAACTGTCAATGTCAAACATCACGACTAACTATAGAGTAGACGTGGCAGTAGTAGAATTTTTTTGCCAAAAAATTCACAAAGGCTACCCCTTATCAAATTTGTTAATTTTGGGTCCGTCTCAAAATCAATAAATTCTTTAAAATTATTAACAATAGAGTTCTCCCATTGTCAAATAACCAATTTACTGTCAAATCGGACAGAAATTGACAGATTTACGGAAGTTTATTTTACTTTAAGCGGGATCTTTGGGTACGGATTTCTTACTTATTTATGAATTAAACCGGGAACTCTCACTGTCAATCATCACGACTAACTATAGAGTAGACGTGGGCAGTAGTAGAATCGCCCTGTCGTGCAGTTGAAATTTTTTTGCCCCAAAAATTTACAAAGGCTAACCCCTTATCAAATTTGTTAATTTTGGGTCCGTCTCAAAATCAATAAATTTCTTTTAAATTATTAACAATAGAGTTCTCCATTGTCAAATAACCAATTCATTGTCAAATCGGACAGAAATTGACAGATTTACGGAAGTTTATTTAAATTTGAGAGGATATTTGGGTACGGATTTCTTTCTTATTTATGAACCCAAAAACCGGGAACTGTCACTGTCAATCATCACAACGAACTATAGAGTACAAGTGGGCAGTAGTAGAATCGCCTTGTGTGCAGTTGAATTTTTCCCCAAAAAAATTCACAAAGGCTAACCCCTTTAAAAAATTTGTTAATTTTGGGTCCGTCTCAAAAATCAATATATTCTTTAAAATTTTTTACAAAAGAGTTCTCCCATTGTCAAATAACCAATTTTAAATGTCAAATCAGAAAAAATTGACAGATTTACGGAAGTTTATTTTACTTTAAGCGGGATCTTGGGTACGGATTTCTTATTATTTATGAAAACCAAAAATGGGAACTGTCACTGTCAATCATCACGACTAACTATAGAGTACACGTGGCAGTAGTAGAATCGCCCTGTTGTGCAGTTGATTTTTTCGCCAAAAAATTCACAAAGGCTAACCCCTTAACAAATTTGTTAAAATTTTGGGTCTGTCTCAAAAATCAATATATTTCTACAAAATTATTAACAAGGGAGTTATCTTATTGTCAAATAACCAATTCATTGTCAAATCGGACAGAAATTGACAGATTTCTGGAAGTATTATTTAACTTTGAGCGGGATCTTTGGGTACGAATTTCTTACTTATTTATGAACCAAACCGGGAACTGTCACTGTCAATCATCACGACAAACTATAGAGTACACGTGTGCAGTAGTAGAATCGCCCTGTTGTGCAGTTGAATTTTTCGCCAAAAAATTCACAAAGGCTAACCCCTTAACAATTTGTTAATTTGTGGGTCCGTCGCATAAATCAATATATTCTAAAAAAATAATAAACAAGGGAGTTCTTCATTGTCAAATAACCAATTCATTGTCAAATCGGACAGAAATTGACAGATTTACGGAAGTTTATTTAACTTTGAGCGGGATCTTTGGGTACGGATTTTTTACTTATTTTTGAACCAAACCGGGAACTGCACTGTCAATCATCACAACTAACTATAGAGTTTCACGTGGGCAGTTGTAGAATCGCCCTGTTGTGCAGTTGAATTTTTCGCCAAAAAATTTACAAAGGCTAACCCCTTATCAAAAATTTGTTAATTTTGGATCCGTCTCAAAATCAATAAAATTTTTTAAAATTATTAACAATAGAGATCTCCCATTGTCAAATAAACCAATTCATTGTCAAATCGGACAGAAATTGACAGATTTACGGAAGTTTATTTAACTTTGAGAGGGATCTTTGGGTACGGATTTCTTACTTATTTATGAACCAAACCGGGAACTGTCACTGTTTAATCATCACGACTAACTATAGAGTACACGAGTGCAGTAGTAGAATCGCCCCGTTGTGCAGTTGAATTTTTCACCCAAAAAAATTTACAAAGGCTAACCCCTTAACAAATTTGTTAATTTTGGGTCCGTCTCAAATTCAATATATTCTACAAAATTATTAACAAGGGAGTTCTCTCATTGTAACAAATAACCAATTCCCAAAGTCAAATCGGACAGAAATTGACAGATTTACGGAAGTTATTTAACTTTGAGCGGATCTTTGGGTACGGATTTCTTACTTTTTTATAAACCAAAAACCCGGGAACTGGTCACAGTCAATTATCACGACTAACTATACAGTAGAAGTAGGCAGTAGTAGAATCGCCTGTTGTGCAGTTGAATTTTTTGCCAAAAAAATTCACAAAGGCTAACCCCTTAACAAATTTGTTAATTTTGGGTCCGTCTCAAAGTCAATATATTATTTAAAATTATTAACAATAGAGTTCTCCCATTGTCAAATAACCAATTCATTTTCAAATCGGACAGAAAATTGACAGATTTACGGAAGTTTAAATAACTTTAAACGGGAAAATTTGGGTACGGATTTCTAACTCATTTATGAACCAAACCGGGAACTGTCACTGACAATCATCACAACTAAAATATAGAGTACACGTGGGCAGAAGTAAGAATCGCCCTGTTGTGCAGTTGAATTTTTTGCAAAAAATTCACAAAGGCTAACCCCTTATCAAATTTGTTAATTTTGGGTCCGTCTCAAAATCAATAAATTTTAAAAATTTTTAACAATAGAGTTATCCCATTGTCAAAATAACCAAATTCATTGTCAAAAACGGACAGAAATTGACAGATTTACGGAAGTTTATTTAACTTTTAAGCGGGATCTTTGGGTACAGATTCTTACTTATTTATGAACCAAACCGGGAACTGTCACTGTCAATCATCACGACTAACTATACAGTAGACGTGGGCCAGTAGTAGAATCGCCCTGTTGTGCAGTTGAATTTTTTTCAAAACATTCACAAAGGCTAACCCCTTAACAAATTTTGTTAATTTTGGGGCCGTTTAAAAATCAATTTATTCTACAAAATTATTTAACAAGGGAGTTCTCTTATTGTCAAATAACCAATTTTATTGTCAAACGGACAGAAATTGACAAATTTTTCGGGAAGTTTATTTAACTTTGAGCGGGATCTTTGGGTACGGATTTTTACTTATTTATGAACCAAACCGGGAAATGTCACTGTCAATTATCACGACTAACTTTACAGTAGACGTAGGCAGTAGTAGAATCGCCCTGTTGGGGCAGTGAATTTTTTGCCAAAAAAAATTTACAAACAAACCCCCCTTAACAAATTTATTCTATTTTATGTCCGTCTCAAAATCAATATATTCTACAAAAATATAAACAAGGGAGTTCCCTCATTCTCAAATAAACCAATTCATTGTCAAATCGGACAAAAAATTGACAGATTTACGGAAGTTTATTTAACTTTAAGCCGGATCTTTGGGTACGGATTTCTTACTCATTTATGAACCAAACCGGGAACTGTCACTGCCAATCATCACGACTAAACCCATAGAGTAGGGCGTGGGCAGTATAGAATCGCCCTTGTCGTGCAGTTGAATTTTTTGCCCAAAAATTCACAAAGGGGTAAAACCCCCTTTTCAAATTTGTTAATTTTGGTCCGTCTCAAATCAATAAATTCTTTTAAATTTTTAACAATAGAGTTTCCCATTGTCAAATAACCAATTCATTGTCAAATCCGACAGAAATTGACAGATTTACGGAAGTTTATATAAATTTGAGAGGGAAAAATTTGGGTACGGATTTCTTACTTATTTATGAACCAAACCGGGAACTGTCACTGTCAATCATCACAACTAACTATAGAGTACACGTGGCAGTAGTAGAATCGCCTTGTTGTGCAGTTGAATTTTTCCCCAAAAAATTCACAAAGGCTAACCCCTTAACAAAATTTGTTAATTTGGGTTTCCCTCTCAAAATCAATATATTCTTTAAAATTATTACAATAGAGTTCTTTCCCCTTGTCAAATAACCAATTTTAAATGTCAAATCAGACAGAAATTGACCAGATTTACGGGAAATTTATTTTACTTTAAGCGGGATCTTTGGGTACGGATTTTTTTACTTATTTATGAACCAAACTGGGAACTTTCACTGTCAATCATCACGACTAACTATAGAGTACACGTGTGCAGTAGTAGAATCGCCCTGTTTTGCAGTTGATTTTTTCGCCCAAAAATTCACAAAGGCTAACCCTTAACAAATTTGTTAATTTTGGGTCCTCTCAAAATCAATATTTCTACAAAATTATTAACAAGGGAGTTCTCTCATTGTCAAATAACCAATTCATTGTCAAATCGGACAGAAATTGACAGATTTACGGAAGTTTATTTAACTTTGAGCGGGATCTTTGGGTACGGATTTCTTACTTATTTATGAACCAAACCGGGAACTGTCACTGTCAATCATCACAACTAACTATAGAGTACACGTGGGCAGTTGTAGAATCGCCCTGTTGTGCAGTTGAATTTATCGCCAAAAAATTCACAAAGGCTAACCCCTTATCAAATTTGTTAATTTTGGGTCCGTCTCAAAATCAATAAATTCTTTAAAATTATTAACAATAGAGTTCTCCCATTGTCAAATAACCAATTCATTGTCAAATCGGACAGAAATTGACAGATTTACGGAAGTTTATTTAACTTTGAGCGGGATCTTTGGGTACGGATTTCTTACTTATTTATGAACCAAACCGGGAACTGTCACTGTCAATCATCACGACTAACTATAGAGTACACGAGTGCAGTAGTAGAATCGCCCTGTTGTGCAGTTGAATTTTTCGCCAAAAAATTCACAAAGGCTAACCCCTTAACAAATTTGTTAATTTTGGGTCCGTCTCAAAATCAATATATTCTACAAAATTATTAACAAGGGAGTTCTCTCATTGTCAAATAACCAATTCAATGTCAAATCGGACAGAAATATGACGAGTATTTACGGAGGTTTGGTGGTTATTTGTATTTAAAATTTGACGGAATCTTTTTTGGGTACGGATTTCTTTACTTATTTAACCAACCGGAACTTCACAGTCAATGATCACGCAACTAACTTATACAGTAGAAGTAGGCAGTGAGTAGAATCGCCCTATGTTGTGCAGTTGATTTTTTGCAAAAATATTCACAAAGTGGCTAACCACTTAACAAATTGGTTAATTTTGGGCTTCCGTCTCAAAGTCTAATTATTAAATTTATTAACAATAGAGTTCTCCCATTGTCAAATAACTTTTACTGTCAAATCAGACAGAATTGACAGATTTACGGAAGTTTATTTTACACTTTAAGCGGATCTTTGGTACGGAATTTCTTCTTATTTATGAACCAAACCGCTCTATGAACTGTCCCACTGTCAAGCCATCACGACTCTAATAGAGTACAACTGTTGCAGTAAGTAGAATCGCCCTGTTGTGCAGTTGAATATTTCGCCAAAATTCACAAAGTGGCTAACCCCTTAACAAATTTTGTTAATTTTGGGTCCGTCCTCAAACTCAATATCTTTCTAACAAAATATTAACAATAGAGTTCTCCCCATTGTCAAATAACCAATTTACTGTCAAATCAGACAGAAATTGGACAGATTTACGGAAAGTTTATCTTACTTTAATGCGGGATCTTTGGGTAACGTGATTTCTTACTTAGTTTATGACCAAACCGGATAACTGTCACTGTCAATCACACGACTACTATAGAGTACAAAAGCGTGTGCAGTAGTAGAATCCCTGTTTGTGCAGTTGAATTGTCGCAAAAATTCACCAAAGCTAACCCCTTATAACAATTTTTTAAATTTTGGTCCGTCTCAAAATCAAATATATTCTACAAAACTTATTAACAAGGGAGATCTCTTAATTGCTCAATACCAAATTCATTGTCAAATCGACTCGAAATTGACAGATTAACGGAAGTTTATTCTTTAACTTTGAGCGGGATCTTGGGTACGGATCTTCTTACTTAATTTAGGAACCAAACGGGAAATGTCAACGGTGTCAATTATCACACTAACTATAGAGTAACAACTGTGCAGTAGTAGAATTGCCGCTGTTTTGTCAGTTGAATTTTTCGCCAAAAAGTCACAAAGGCTACCCCTTACAATGTGTTAATTTTGGTCCGTCTCAAAATCAATATATTCTACAAAATTATTAACAAGGAGTGTCTCTCATTGTCAATAACCAATCATTGGCAAATCGGACAGAATTGACAGTTTTAAACGGAAGTTTATTTAACTTTGAGGGCGGGATCTTGGGTACGGATTTCTTACTTCTTCATGAACCAAACCGGAACTGTCACTGTCAATTATCACGAACTAACTATACAGTAGACGTAGGCAGTATAGAACCGCCCTGTTTTGCGTTGAATTTTTTTGCCAAAATATTCACAAAGGCTAACCCCTTAACAATTTGTTAATTTTTTTTGGGTCCGTCTCAAATCAATATAGTGTATTTAAAATTATTAACCTAATCAGAGATTTCTCTGCCATTGTCAAACATAACTAATTTACTGTCAAATCAGACAGAAATTGACAGATTTATACGGAAGTTTTATTTTACTTTAAGCGGGATCTTTTTGTAACGGATTTCTACTTATTTAGTAACCAAACACGGGACTGTCACTGTCAATCATCACAACTACTATAGAGTACAGCGTGGGGGGCAGCTTGTAGAATCGACCCTGTTGGCAGTTGAATTTATATTCGCCAAAAATTCACAAAGGCTAACCCCTTATCAATTTGTTATTTTGTTCCGTCTCAAAAAGGCAATAAATTCTTTAACAATTATTACAATAAGAGTTCTCACCATTGTTCAAATAACCATTCCATTGTGCAAATCGGACAGAAATTGACGAGGATTTACGGCGCAGTTTATTTACTTTGGGCGGGATCTTTGGGTACGGATTTGCTACTCATTTATGAAACCTAACCGGGAACTGTCACTGTCATCATCCACGACTAACTATAGAGTAGACGTAAGCAGTAGAAGAATCGCCTAGTTGTGCAGTTGAATGTTTGCCAAAAAATCACAAAGGCTACCCCTTATCAATATTTTTATTAACTTTTGGGTCCATCTCAAAATCAATAATTCTTTTAACCAAATTATTAACACTGCAAGAGTTTCTCCTCCCATTGTCAAAGATAAACTAATCATTGTCAAATCCGGACAGAAATTGACAGATTTACGTGAAGTTTATTTTTAAATTTGAGAGGAATATTTGGGTACAGGATTTCTTACTTATTTAATTAACCAAACCGGGACTGTCACTGTCAATCATCACAGACTAACTATAGGTACACTGGGCAGTAGTAGAATCGCCCTGTGTGCAGGTTGAAATTTTTTCCCCAAAAAATTCACAAATGGCTAATCCCTTAACAAATTTTGTTATTTTGGGTCCGTCTCAAAATCAATATATTCTTAAATTATTAACAAAGAGTTCTCCCATTGTCAAATAACCAATTTAACTGTCAAATCAGACAGAAATTGCAGATTTTACGGAAGTATTTGTACCTTTAAGCGGGATCTTGTACGGATTTCTTACTTATTTTTATGAAACCAACACCGGGAACTGTCACTGTCAATCATCACGACTAACTATAGAGTACCGTGTGCATAGTAGAATCGCCTGGTTGTGGGCAGTTGAATTTTCGCCAAAACTTCAATAACCCAAAGGCTAACCCCTTAACAAATATTGTTATTTTGGGTCCTGTCTCAAAATCAATATATTCTACAAAATTATTAACAGAGGGAGTTTCTCCTCATTGTCAAATAACCAATTCATTGTCAAATTCGGACAGAAATTGAAAGATTTACGGAAGTTTTATTTAACTTTTGAGCGGGATCTTTGGTACGGATTTCTACTTATTTTATGAACCAACCGGGAACTGTCAACTGTCAATTATCACTACTAACTATACAGTATACGTAGGCAGTAAGTTAGCAATCGCCCTGTTGTGCGTTGAAGTTTTTGGCCAAAATATTCACAAAGGCTCAACCCCTTTAACAATTTGTTAATTTTTTGGGTCCGTCTCAAAATCAATATATTTATTTAAAATTTATTAACAATAGAGTCTCCCCATTGTCAATACATTCATTGGTCAATCTGACAGAAATTGACAGAATTTACGGAAGTTTAATAACTTTAAGAAGCGGGAACTTTGGTACGGCGGATTTTCTTACTCATTTATGAACCAAACCGGGAACTGTCACTGTCATCATCCAACAACTAAGAGTACACGTGGGCAAAGTAGAATCGCCCGTTGTGCAGTTGAAATATGTTTGCAAAAATTCACAAAGGCTAACCCATTATCAAATTTGTTAATTTTGGCTCCGTCTCAAAAATCAATAAATTCTTCAAAAATATTAACAATAGAGTTCTCCCATTGGTCAAATAACTAATTCATTGTCAAATCGGCAGAATTGACAGTATTTACGGAGTTTATTTAATTTAAGCGGGATCTTTGGTACGGAATTTCTTACTCATTTATGAACCAAACCGATAACTGTCACTCTCAATCATCACGACTATCTTAAGAGTAGACGTGGGCAGTAGTAGAATCGCCCTGTGTTGTGCTTTGAATTTTTTTTTTGCCAAAAAATTCACAAAGGTTAACACCCCTTTATCCATTTGTTAATTTTGGGTCCATCTCAAAATCACTAAAATTCTTTAAAATTATTAACAATAGAGTTTCTCTCGTCTCCATGTGTCAAATAACCAATTCATTGTCAAAATCGGACGAAATTGACAGATTTATTAACGGAAGTTTATTTCTAACTTAAGCGGGATCTTTGGTACGGATTTCTTACGCATTTATGAACCAACCGGGAACTGTCTACACTGTCAATCATCACGATAACTAATACAGTACACGAGTGCAGTAGTAGATTCGCCCTGTTGTGGCAGTTTGAATTTTTCGCCAAACAAATTCACAAAGGCTAACCCCTTAACAAATTTTGTTAATTTTGGGTCGTCTCAAAATCAATATATTCTACAAATTATTTTTTTTAACCCAAGGGAGTTCTCTCATTGTCAATAACCAATTCGTGTCAAATCGGACAGAAATTGACACGATTTACGGAAAGGTTTTTATTTAACTTGAGCGGGATCTTTGGGTACGGGATATCTTACTATATTTATGAACCAAACCGGGATACTGTCACAGTCAATTATCACGACTGAACTATACAGTATAACGTAAGGCAGTAGTACATCAGTCGCCCTGTTGGGCAGTTAGCATTTTTTGCCTAAATATTCACACGAAGGCTAACTCCTTAACAAATTTGTTAATTATTGGGTCCGTCTCAAACATATATTATTTAAATTATTGAACAATAGAGTTCTCCCATTGTCAAATACCATTCATTTGTCAACTCAGACAGAAAATTGACAGAATTACGGAAGTTTTAAATAACTTTAAGGAGCGGGAACTTTGGGTACTGATTTCTTACATCATTTATAACCAAACCCGGGAACTGTCACTTCAAATCATTCCACAACCTAACTATAGAGAACACGTGGCAGAAGTAGAATCGCCCCTGTTTGTGCAGTTGAATTTTTTTGCACAAAAAAAATTCAAGCAAAGGCTAACCCCCCTTAATCAACTTTTTAATTTTGGGGTCCGTCTCAAATCAATAAATTATTAAAAATTATACAATAAGTTCTCCCCATTGTCAAATAAACATTCATATGTCAAATCGGACAGAATTGACAGATTTACGGAAGTTTATTAATTTTAAGCGGGAATCTTTGGGTACACTATATTTCATACTCATTTTATGAACCAAACCGGAACTGTCACTGTCAATCATCACGACTAACTAAGATAGACGGGGGCAGTAAGTAGGAATCGCCCTGTTGTGCAGATTGAATTTTTTTTGCCAAAAAATTCCAAAGGCTAACCCCTTGATATCATTTGTAATTTTGGTCCAGTCGAAAATCATAAATGCTTTAAAATTATAACAATAGGTCCCCATTGTCAAATAACCCATTCATGTCAAATCGTACGAATTGCAGTTTTACACGGAAGTTTTTTAACTTTAAGCGGGATCTTTGGGTACGGATTTCTTACTCATTTATGAAACCAAACCGGGAACCTGTCTACTGCAAATCATACACGACTAACTTAGACAGTAGACTGGGCAGTAGTAGAATCGCCCTGTTGTGCAGTTGAATTTTTTGCCAAAAATTCACAAAGGCTAACACCCTTATCAAATTTGTTAATTTTGGGTCCCGTCTCAAAATCATAAATTCTTTTAAATTATTAACACTAGAGTTCTCCCATTGTATCAAATAACCGATTCATTGGTCACATCGGACATAAATTGACAGATTACGGAAGTTTATTTAAAATTTGAAGGAAGTATTTTTGGTACGGATTTTCTATACTTATTTATGAACCAAACGGGAACTGTCCACTGTCATTTATCACAACTACCTATAGAGTACACGTGGGCAGTAATTAGAATCGCCCTGTTGTGCAGTTGAATTTTTCCCCAAAAAATTTCACAAAGGCTAACCCCTTTAAAACAAATTTGTTAATTTTGGGTCCGTCTCAAAATCAATATATTCTTTAAAATTGTTTAACAATAGAGTTTCTCCATTGTCAAATAACCAATTTTACTGTCAAACAGACAGAAAAATTGACAGATTTCACCGGGGAGTTTTATTCATATCTTTAAGCGGATCTTTGGTACAGATTCTTACTTATTTATGAACCAAACCGGGAACTTTCACTGTCAATCATCACGCCACTATAGAGTACACGTGTGCAGTAGTAGAATCGCCTGTTGTGCAGTTTTGAATGTTTTCGCCAAAAAATCACAAAAGGCTAACCCCTTAACAAATTTGTTTAAATTTTGGGTCCGGTTTCAAAATCAATATATGCGTACAAAATTAATTACAAGGGAGTTCCTCTTATTGTCAAATAACCAATTCATTGTCAATCGGACAGAAATGACAATAACATAAGATTTCTGAAGTTATTTAATTTTGAGCGGGATCTTTGGGTAACGGATTTCTTCTCATTTTTATTAACCAAACCGGGGAACTGTCACTGTCAATCATCACGACTACTATAGAGTACACGTGTGGGCAGTATAAAATCGCCCTGTTGTTGCAGTTGAAATTTTTCGCCAAAAAATTCACAAAGGCTATACCCCTTAACAATTTGTTAATTTTGGGTCCGTCTCAAAATCAATATATTCTACAAAATTATTAACAAGGGAGATATCTCTCATTGTCAATAACCAATTCAATTGTCGAATCGGGACAGAAATGACAGGATTACGGAAGTTTATTTAACTTTTGAGCGGGATCTTTGGGTAGGGGATTTCTTACTTATTTTATGAACCAAACCGGGAACTGTCACTGTCAATTATCACGACTACTATACAGTAGACGTATGCAGTAGTAGAATCAGCCCTGTTGTGCAGTTGATTTTTCGCCAAAAAATTCACAAAGGCTCACCCTTACAAATTTGTTAATTTTGGGTCGCTTCTCAAAATGCAATATATTCTACAAAATTATTAACAAGGGATTTTCCGTCATTGTCAAACATAACCAATTCATTGTCCAATCGGACAGAATTGACAGATTTACGGAAGTTTCTTTAACTTTGAGCGGGAATCTTTGGTTACGGCATTTCTTACTTATTTATGAACCAAACGGGAACTGTCACTGTCAATTATCACGACTAACTATACAGTGACGTAGGCAGTAGTAGAATCGCCCTGTTGGTGCAGTTGAAATTTTTTGCCAAAATATTCACAAAGGCTAACCCCACACATTAACCCCTTTTTAACTTTTGGGTCCCGTCCTCCAAAATCAATATATTATTTAAATTATTAACAATAGAGTTCTCATCCCATGTCAAATAACCAATTTACTGTCAAGATCAGACAGAAATTGTCGATCAGATTTACGGAAGTTTATTTTACTTTAACGTGATCTTGGTACGGATTTCTTACTTATTTATGAATCCAAACCGGGAACTGTCACTGCAAATTCATCACAACTAACTATAGTAAGTACACGTGGGCATATGTAGAATCGCCCTGTTGTGCAGTTGAATTTATCGGGCCAAAATTCACAAAGGCTAACCCCTTATCAAATTTGTAATTTGGGTCCAGTCTCAAAATTCAATAAATTCCTTTAAAAATTATTACATAAGAGTTCTCCGCATCGTCAAATAACCAATTCATTGTCAATCGGACAGTAAATTGAACAGATTACGGAAGTTTATTTAACTTTGAGCGGGATCTGTGGGTACGGATTTCTTACTTATTTATGAACAAACCAGTGGGAACTGTCACTGTCAAATCATCACGATCTACTATAGAGTACTACGAGTGCAGTATTAGAATCGCCCTGTTGGGTGCAAGTTGATATTTTTTCGCCAAATAAATTCACACAAGGCTAACCCTTAACAAATTTGTTAATTTTGGGTCCGTCTCAAAATCAATATATTCTACAAAATTATTAACAAGGGAGTTCTCTACATTGTCAAAAACCAAATTCAATTCAAAACAAAAAATCGGACAGAAAGTTGACAGATTTTACACTGAAGTTTATTTAACTTACTCAAGCGGGATCTGTGGGTACGTATTTCTTACTTATTATGAACCAAACCGGGGGGGGGGGAACTGTCACAGTCAATTATCACGACTAACCTATACAGTAGACATAGGCAGTAGTAGAACGCCCTGTTGTGCAGTTGAATTTTTGCCACAATATTCCAAAAGCTAACCCCTTACAAATTTTGTTATTTTGGGTCCGTCTCAAAAGCAATATATTATTTAAAATTAATACAATAGAGTTCTCCATGTCAAATAAACCAATCATTGTCAAATCGACATGAAATTGACAGATTTAACGGAAGTTTAAAATAACTTTAGCGGGAACTTTGGGTACGGATTTCTACTCATTTATAACCAAACCGGGACTGTTCACTGTCAATCATCACACCTAACTATATGTAGCACGTGGGCGAAGTAACTCGCCCTGTTGTGCAGTTGAATTTGTTTTATCTTGCAAAACTAATTACAAGCTAACCCATTATCAATTTTTAATTTTGGGTCCGTCTCATAAAATCAATAAATTCTTCAAAATTATTACATAGAGTTTCTCCACCATTGTCACATAACTATTCATTGTCAAATCGGCGAGAAATTGACAGATTTACGGAAGTTTAGTTAATTTTAAGCGGCAGATCTTGGGTCGGATTTCTTACTCATTTATGAACCAACCGGACTGTCACTGTCAATCATCACGACTCAACTAGCTAAAGTAGTAGACGTTTATAGCAGTATAAAGAATCGCCCTGTTGTGCATTTGAATTTTTGCCAACAAATTCACAAAGGTATAACCCCTTATCAATGGTTAATTTTTGGGTCCAGCTCAGAATCTAATAAATTCTTTAAAATTATTAACAATAGAGTTCTCCCATGTCAAATAACCAATTCATTGTCAATCGACAGAAATTGAACAGATGTTATAACGAAGTTTTATTTACTTTAAGCGGGATCTTTGGGTACGGATTTCTTACTCATTTGATAGAACCAAAACCGGGAACTGTCACTGTCAATCATCCACGACTAACTATAAAGTACACGAGTGCAGTAGTAGATTCGCCTGTTGTGCAGTTGAAATTTTTCGGCCAAAAAATTCACAAAGTGCTAACCCTTAAACAAAGTTGTAATTTTGGGTCCGTCTAAATCAATATATTCTAATTCTACAAAATTATTACAAGGGAGTTTCTCTCATTGTCAAATAACCAATTCAGTGCTCAACTCGGACAGAAATTGACAGATTTACCGGAAAGTTTATTTACTTTGAGCGGATCTTGGTACGGATTTCTTTACTTATTTATGACCAAACCGGGAACTGTCACAGTTCATTATCACTATAACTAACAGTAATAAGACGTAGGCATTAGATAAGTCGCCCTGTTGTGTCGCAGTTGAATTTTTGCCAAAATTTCAAAAGGCTATAACCCCTTACAAATTGGGGTGTTTAATTTTGGGTCCGTCTCCAAATCAATATATTATTAAAATTATTAGCAATAGAATTTCTCCATTGTCAAATAACAATTCATTGTCAACTGGTCAGACAGAAATTACAGAATTACGGAAAGTTTAGAAAATAACTTAGCGGGAACTTGGGTACGGATTTCTTACTTCATTTATTACCAAACCGGGAACTGTCACTGATCAATCATCACAACTAACTATAGAGGGGAACCGTGTGCTAGAAGTAGAATCGCCCTGTTGTGTGTCAGTTGAATTTTTTCTTGGGGGGGGGGGGGGGCAAAAACAAAAACAATTCACACAAGGCTACACCCCTTATCAATTTGGTTAATTTGTGGGTCCCGTCTCAAATCAATAATTATTAATATTATTAACACATAATAGTTCTCCTCCCATTGTCAAATAAACATTCATTGTCAAATCGGATCAGAAATTGACAGATTTACGGAAGTTTAATTTAATTTTAAGGCGGGATCTTCGGGTACGGATTTCTTACTCATTTATGAACCAACCGGGAACTGTCACTCTGTCCAATCTCACGACTAACTATAGAGTAGACGTGGGCAGTAGTAGAATCGCCCTGTTGTGCAGTTGAATTTTTTTGCCAAAAATTCACAAAGGCTAACCCATTATTCAAATTTGTTAATTTTGGGTCCGATGTCAAACATCAATAAATTCTTTAAAATTAATTAACAATAGAAGTGCTCCCATTGTCCAAATAACCAATTTCTTGTCAAATCGGGACAGAAATTGACATTTTACGGAAGTTTAATTTAACTTTAAGCGGGGATCTTTTGGGTACGACGGATTTCTTACTCATTTTATGAACCAAACACGGGAACTGTCACGTCAATCATCACGACTAACTATAGAGTAGACGTGGGCAGTAGTAGAATCGCCCTGTTGTCCGTTGAATTTTTTGCCAAAAAATTCCACAAAGGCTAACCCCTATCAATTTGTTAATTTTTTTTTTTTTGGTCCGTCTCAAAAGCATAAAATCTTTTAAATTTTAACACTATAGTTTCTCCCATTGTCAAATAACCATTTCATTGTCAAATCGGGGTAATAAAAAGCCCGAAAAGAAAATTAGAAAAAGGGAACAAAATTGACAGATTTAACATGGCAAGTTTATTTAATTTGAAGAGGAATATGTGGGTACGGATTTCTTACATTTATTTATGAACCAAACCGGGACTGTCACTGTCATTTAACACAACAACTATAGAGTACACGTGGGCATAGTAGAATCGCCCTGTTGTGCAGTTTTGAATTTTTCCACCAAAAAATTCACAAAGGCTGAACCCTTAAAACCTTTGTTAATTTTTGGTAGTCGTCTCAAATCATATATTCTTTAAAATTATTAACAATAGATTCTCCCATATTGTCAAATAACCAATGTTACTGCAAATCAGCAGAAATTGACAGATTACGGAATTTTATTATACTTTACGCGGATCTTTGGTACACAGATTTGCTTACTTATTTGAACCAAACCGGGAACTGTCACTGTCAATCATCAACGACCTAACTTAGAGTACACGTCGTGCAGTAGTAGAGATACGTCCCTGTTTGTTGGCAGTTTGAATCTCGCCAAAACAAATTCACAAAGGCTAACCTTACAAATTTTTAATTTTGGGTCCGTTTCAAAATCAATATATTCTACAAAATTATTAACAAGGGAGTTCTCTTTTGTCAAATAACCAAATTCATTGTCAAATCGGACAGAAATTGACAGATTTCTTGAAGTTTATTTAATTTTTGAGCGGGATCTTTGGGTACGGATATTCGTACTCCTTTATCACCAAACCCGGACTGTCACTGTCAATCAATCACGACTAACTATATGAGTACACGTGGTGGGCAGTATAGAACAGCCTGGTTGTAGTTGAATTTTTCGCCAAACAAAATTCACAAGGACTAAACCCTTAACAAATTTGTTAATTTTGGGTCCGTCTCAAATCAATATACTATCTACAAAGTTAATGAACAAGGGAGTTTCTCTCATTGTCAATAACCAATTCATTGTCAAATATCGGAACAGAAATTGACAGATATTTACGGTCGAAGTCTTATTTAACTTTGGACGGATCTTTGGGTCGTTTCTTACTATTTATGAACCAAAAACCGGAACTGTCACTGTCAATTATCACGACTACTAACAGTAGACGTAGGCAGTAGTAGAATCGACCTGTTGTGCAGTTGAATTTTTCGCCAAAAAATCACAAAGGCTACCACTTAACAAATTTGTTATTTTGGGTCCGTCTCAAATCAATATATTCTACAAAATTATTAACCAAGGGAGTTCTCTCTTGTCAAATAACCAATTCATTGTCAAACATCGTACAGAAATTGACGATTTACGGAGTTTATTTAACTTTGAGACGCGATCTTTGGGTACGGATTTCTTACTTATTTCATAGAACCAAACCGGGAACTGTCACTGTCACTTATCACGATAACTATACAGTAGACCGTAGGCAGTACAGTAGAAATCGCCCTGTTTGCGGCAGTTTAATTTTTTTGCAAAATATTCACAAAGGCTAACCCCTTAACAAATTTGTTCTAATTTTTGTTCCGTCTCAAAAATCAATTATATTATTTAAAATATTAACATAGAGTTCTCACCATTGTCCAAAATAACCACTTTACTGGTCCAAATCAGAACAAGAAAATTGAACAAGATTTTACGGAAGTTATTTTCTTTAAAGCGGGATCTTTGGGTACTGATCTTCTTCTTATTTACATAGAACAAACGGGAACTGTCACTGTCCAATCATCACAACTAATATAGAGTAACACAACTTGGGCATTGTAGAATCGCCCTGTTGTGCGTTTGAATTTACGCCAAAAAATTCACAAATGGCTAATAACCCCTTTCAAATTTGGTTAATTTTGTGGTCCGTCGCAAAATCAATAAATTCTTTAAAATTTATTACCATAAGAGTTCTCCCCATCTCTCAAATAACCAATTCATTGTCAATCGTGGACAGAAATTGACAGATTTACGGAAGTTTTTTACTTTGAGCGGAATCCTTTGGGTACGGATTCTTACTTATTTAATGACCAAACCGTGGAACTGTCACTGTGTCAATCTCACGACTAACCTATAGAGTACACGAGTGCAGTAGTAGAATCGCCCTGTTGTGGCAGGTTGATTTTTTCGCCAACAAAAATTCACAAAGGCTAACCCTTAACAAATTTTTTAATTTTGGGTCCGTCTCAAAATCAATGTATTCTCAAATTAATATTACAAGGATTCTCTCCTTGTGGTCAAATAAGCAATTCAATGTCCAATCGGACAGAAATTGACAGATTTACGGAAGTTTATTTTCAACTTTGTAGCGGATCTTTGGGTATGCGTATTTCTTACTTATTTATGAACACGAAACCGGGAACTGTCAAGTCAATTATCACGACTAACTTACAGTAGACATAGGCAGTAGTAGAATCGCCCTGTTGTCAGTTGAACTTTTATGCCAAAATATTCACAAAAGCATAGCCCCTTTCCAAATTTGTTAATTTTGGTCCGTCTCCAAATAATCAATTATATTTTTTATATTTATTACAATTTAGAGTCTCTCCATTGTCAAATCTCAATTCAATTGTCGAAATCGGACAGAAATTGACGAGTGATTTACGAAGTTTAAAAGTCTTTAAGCGGGCACTTTGGGTAGCGGATTCTTTGTACTTCATTTATTGAACCAACCGTGGAACTGTCACTGTCACATGCATCACAACTAACTATAGAGTCACGTGGTCAGAAGTAGAATCGTGCCCTGTTGTGCAGGTTGACAATATATTGCACAAAAGTCACAAAGGCTAATCCCATTATCAATTGTTAATTTTGGGTCCGTCTCAAAATCAATAAATTCTTCCACAAATTATTAACAATAGAGTTCTTCCCATTCCTCAATAGCGTAATTCATTGTCAAAATCGGACAGAAATTGACAACGATACTCACGGCGAGTTTATTTACATTTTACAGCCGGGATCTTTGGGTCACCGGATCTCTTACTCATTTATGAACCAAACCGGAACTGTCACTGTCAATCATCACGACTAGTACTAACGAGTGACGTGGCAAGTAGTAGAATCGCCCTGGTTGGGCATTTGAATTTTTTGCCAAAAAATTCACAAAGGTTAACCCTATCAAATTTGTTAATTTTGGGGTCCGTCTCAAAATCAATAATTATTAAAAATTTTACAATATAGTGGTTTCTCCCATTGTCAAATAAATCAATTCATTGTCAAATCCGACAGAAATTGGACAGATTTACGGAAGTTTATTTAATTTAAAGCGGGATCTTTGGGTAAACGTATTTCTTACTCATTTTATGAACCAAACCGGGAACTGTCACTGTCAATCATCACACAACTATAAGTAGACGTGGGCAGTAGTAGAATCGCCTGTTGTGCAGTTGAATTTTTTTGGCCACACAAACTTCACAAAGGCTACCCTCTTATCAATTTGGTTATTTTTTGGGTCCATGTACAAATCGATAAATTCTTTAAAATTATTAACAATAGAGTTCTCCATTGTCAAATAACCCAATGCATTGCAAATCGGACAGAAATTGACAGTTTTACGGAAAGTTTATTTAACTTTAAGCGGGATCTTTGGGTACTGATTTCTTACTCATTTATGCACCAAACCGGGAACTGTCACTGTCCAATCATCACGACTACTATAGAGTAGACGTTGGCATTAGTAGAATCGCCCTGTTGTGGCAGTTTAATTTTTGCCAAAAAATTCACGAAAGGCTAACCCCTTATCAAAATTTGTTTAATTTTGGGTCCTCTCAAAATCAATAAATTTCTTTTAATTAATTAACACTAGAGTTCTCCCATTGTCAAATAACAATTCATTGTCACATCGTAAACACAGAAATTTGACAGATTTACGGAAGTTTTATTTAAATTTGAGAGGAATATTGGGTCGGATTCTTACTTATTTATGAACCCCAAACCGGAACTGTCCCTGTCATTTATCAGCAAACTAACTATAGAGTACACGTGGGCAGTATTAGTACTCGCCCCTGTTGCAGTTGAATTTTTTTCCCCAAAAAATTTCACAAAGGCTAACCCCTTAACACATTTGTTAATTTTGGGTCCGTCTCAAAATCAATATAATTCTTTAAATATTACAATAGATTCTCTCAATTGTCAAATAACCAATTTACTGTCAATCCGAACAGAAACTTGACAGATGTTACGGAAGGTTTAATTATACTTTAAGTGCCGGGATCTTGGGGTGAGCAAGATTTCTGTCTTACTTATTTATGACCAAACCGGAACTGTCACTGGTCAATCATCACGGACTAACTAAGAGTACGACGTGTTGCAGTAGTAGAATCGCCTTGTCTTGTGCAGTTGTTTTTCGCACAAAAATTTTCACAAAGGGCTAACCCCTTAACAAATTTTTAATTTTGGTCCGTTTCAAAATCAATAATATTCTAACAAAATATTAACAAGGGAGTTCTCTTATTGTCAAATAAAAAAATTCCTTGTCAAATCGGACAGAAATTGACAGATTCTGGAAGTTTTTTAATTTTGAGCGGATCTTTGGGTACGGATTTCTTACTCATTGATACACCAAACCGGGAACTGTCACTGTCAATCATCAACGACTAACTATAGAGTATCACGTGTGTGCGTGCATAGTAGAATCGCCCTGTTGTGCCAGTTGAATTTTCGCGCAAAAAATTCACAAAGGCTAACACCCTTTAACAAATTTGTAATTTGGGTCCGTCTCAAAGCAATATATTCTACAAAATTTATTACAGGAAAGGGGTGGGGGATTGCCTCCATGTCAAATAACCAATGTCATTATGTCAAATCGGACAGAAGATTGTCCAGAAGTTACGGAAGTTTATTTAACTTTGAGGCGGGATCTTGGGGGGTACGGGGGGGGATTTCTTTACTTGGTTCTGAACCGAAACCGGGACTGTCACTGTCAATTATCACGACCTAACTATACAGTAGACGTAGGCAGTAGTAGAATCGCCCTGTTGTGCGTTGAATTTTTCGGCCAAAAAATTCACCAAGGCCTAACCCCTTAACAAATTTGTTAATTTTTGGGTCCCTCTCAAAATCATATATTCTACAAAATTATAACAAGGAGTTCTCTCATTGTCAAATAACCATTCATTGTCAATCGGACAGAAATTGACAGATTTACGGAGTTATTTAACTTTGAGCGGGATCTATTGGTTCGTGGACTTTCTCTACTTATATTTATGACCCAAAACCGGCTAAACTGTCACTGTCAATTATCACGAACTAACTATACAGTAGACGTAGGCAGTATTAGAATCGCCCTGTGTGCAGTTGGAATTTTTCTGCCAAATATTCCACAAATGTAACCCCTTAAACAATTTGTTAATTTTGGGTCCGTCTCAAAATCAATATATTATTTAAAATTAATTAACATAGAGTTTCTCCCATTGTCAAATAACACATTTACTGTCCAAATCAGACAGAAATTGACCAGATTTTACGGCAGTTTTATTTTACTTAAGTGAGCGGGATCTTTGGGTACGGATTTCTTACTTATTTATGAACCACACCGGGAACTGTCACTGTCAATCATCACAAACTAACTATAGAGTACACGTTGGCAGTTGTAGAATCGCACTGTTGTGCAGTTGAATTATCGCCAAAAAATTCACAAGGCTAACCCCTTATCAAATTTGTTTATTTTGGGTCGTCTCAAAATCAATAAATTCTTTAAAATTATTTACATAAGAGTTCTCAACCCATTGGTCAATAACCAATTCATTGTCAAATCGGAACAAGAATTGACAGATTTACGGAAGTTTATTTACTTTGAGCGGATCTTTGTACGGATTTCTTAATTCTTATTTATGAACCAAAACGGGAACTGTCACTGTCAATCATCACGACTAACTATAAGTACACGAGTGCAGTAGTAAAGAATCGCCCTAATGTGCAGTTGAATTTTTCGCCAAAAAATTTCACAAAAGGCTAATCCCCTTAACAATTTGTTAATTTTGGCCGTCTCAAAATCATATATTCTACAAAATTATGACAAGGGAGTTTCTCTCATTGTCAAATAACCAACATTCAATGTCTAATCGACAGAAATTGACAGATTTACGAAGTTTATTTAGAACTTTGAGCGGGATCTTTGGGTACGGATTTTCTTACTTATTTTATGAACCAAACCGGAACTGTCACAGTCAAGGATCACGACTAACTATAACATAGACATAGGCATGATATAATCGCCCTGTTGTTGGCAGTTGGAATTTTTTTGCCAAAATATTCACAAAAGCTAACCCCTTACTCAAATTTGTTAATTTTGGGTCCGTCCTCAAAATCACATATTATTAAAATTATTAACATAGAGTTCTCCCATTGTCAATAACCAATTCATTGTCAAATCGGACAGAAATTGACAGATTTACGGACCAAGTTTAAATGAACTTTAAGCGGGAACTTTGGGTACGATTTCTTACTCATTTATACCAAACCGGGAACTGTCACTGTCAATCATCACAACTAACTATAGAGTACACCTGGCAGAAGTAGAATCGCCCTGTTGTGCAGTTGAATTTTTGCAAAAAAATTCACAAAGGCTAACCCATTATCAAATTTGTTAATTTGTGGGTCTTCCGTCTCAAAATCCATAAATTCTCAAATTATTAACATAGAGTTCTCCCTTTGGTCAATAAACAATTCATTGTCAAAATCGGACAGAAATTGACAGATTTACGGGAAGTTTATTAATTTTAAGCGGATCTTTGGGTACGATTTCTTTAACTCATTTGGAACCAAACCGGGAACCTGTCCCTGTCAATCCTCCTACTAATTCTAAAGAGTAGCGTGGCAGTAGTAGAATCGCCCTGTTGTGCATTTGAATTTTTTGCCAAGAAAAAAAAATCCACAAAGGTTAACCCTTATTCAATTTGGGGGTTAATTTTGAGTCCATCTCAAAATCAATAAATTCTATCCTTTAAAATTATTAACAATAGAGTTTCTCCCATTGTCAAATACCAATTCATTGTCAAATCGGCAGAATTGACAGATTTACGGAGTTATTTACTTTAAGCGGGATCTGTGGGTACGGATTTCTAGCTCATTTATACCAAACCGGGAACTGTCCCTGTCAATAAACACGACTAACTATAAAGTACACGAGTGCAGTAGTAGATTCGCCCTGTTGTGCAGTTGAATTTTTCGCCAAAAAATTCCACAAGAGGTTAACCGCCCTTATCAAATTTGTTTAATTTTGGGTCACATCTCAAAATCAATAAATTCTTTAAAATTATTTTAAACAATAGAGTTCTCTCGATTGTCAAATAACCAATTCAGTGCAAAATCGGACAGAAATTGACGATTACGGAAGTTTATTTAACTTTGAGCGGATCTTTGGTACGGATTTCTTATTATTTATGAACCAACCGGAACTGTCACAGTCAATTATCACACGACTACTTACAGTAGACGTAGGCAGTAGTAGAGTCGCCCTGTTGTGGCAGTTGAAATTTTTTTGCCAAATATTCACAAAGGGCTAACGCCTTAACAAATTTGTTTTTGGGTGCCTCTCAAAATCAATATATTATTTAAAATTATTAACAATAGAGTTCTCCCATTGTCAAATAACCAATTCATTGTCAAATCGACAGAAATTGACGAATTAGGAAGTTTTAAATAACTTTATTAAGCGGGGAACTTTGGGTAGGGGATTTCTTACATCATTATAACCAACCGGGAACTGTCCACTGTCATCCTCCCAACTAACTATAGAGAACACGTGGGCCAGAAGTAGAATCGCCCTGTTGTGCCAGTTAATTTTTTGCAAGAAAAATTACAAAGCTAACCCCTTACAAATTTGTTTGAATTTGGGTCCCGTCTCAAATCATAAATTATTAAAAATTATTAACAATAGCTTCTCCATTGTCAAATAAACAATTCCATTGTCAAATCGACAGAATTGACAGATTTACGGAAGTTTATTTTAATTTTAAGCGGGATCTTTGGGTACGGATTTCTTACTCTTTATGAACCAAACCGGGAACTGTCACTGTCATCATCACGCTAACTTAGAGTAGACGTGGGCAGTAGTAGAATCGCCCTGTTGTGCATTGATTTTTTTGCCAAAAAATTCACAAAGGCGAACCCTTATCAAATTTGTTAATTTGGGTCCTGTCAAAATCAATAAATTCTTTAAATTATAACAATAGAGTTTCTCCCATTGTCAAATAACCAATTCATTGTCAAATCGCAGAAATTGACGTTTTGCGGAGTTATTTAACTTTAGCTGGATCTTTGGTACTGATTTCTTACTCATTTATGAAACCAAACGGAACTGTCACTGGTCAATCATCACGACTAACTATATAGAGTAACGTGGGCAGTAGTAGAATCGCCCTGTTGTGCAGTTTGAATTTTTTTGCAAAAATTTCCAAAGCTAACCTCTTATCAATTGTTTAATTTGGGTCCGTCTCAAATCAATAATTCCTTTAAATATTAACACTAGAGTTCTCACCATGTCCCCACATAACCATTCATGTCAAATCGGCCAGAAATTAGACAGATTTACGGAAGTTTATTTAAATTTGGAGGAATATTGGGTACGGATTTCTTACTTAGTTATGACCAAACCGGGAACTGTCACTGTCAAGTTATCAGCAACTAACTATAGAGTAACACGTGGCAGTAGTAAGAATCGCCCTGTTGTGCAGTTGAATTTTTCCCCAAAAATTCACAAAGGCTAACCCCTAAAAATTTGTTAATTTTGGGTCCGTCTCAAAATCAATATATTCTTTAAAATTTAACAATAGAGTTCTGCCCATTGTCCAAATAAACCATTTACTGTCAAATCAGACGAATTGACAGATTTACGGAAGTTTATTATACTTTAAGCGGGATCTTTGGGTACAGATTTCTTAGCTTTTTATGAACCAAACCGGGAACTGTCCACGGTCAATCATCACGGACTAACTATAGAGTACACGTGTGCAGTATTATAATCGCCCTGTTGTGCAGTTGAATTTGCGCCAAAAAATTCACAAGGCTAACCCCTTAACAAATTTGTTAATTTTGGGTCCGTTTTCAAATCAATATATCTACAAATTATTAACAGGGAGTTCTCTTATTGTCAAATAACCAATTCATTGTCAAATCGGACAGAAATTGACAGATTTCTGGAAGTTTATTTAATTTGACGGGATCTTTGGGTACGGATTTCTACTCATTTATAACCAAACCGGGAACTGTCACTGTCAATCATCACGACTTACTATAGAGTAACAACGTGTGCAGTAGTAGAACTCCCTGTTGTGCAGTTGAATTTTTCGGGCCAAAAAATTCACAAAGGCCTTAACCCTAACAAATTTGTTAATTTTGGGTCCGTCTCAAAATCAATATATTCTACACAAATTATTAACAAGGCAGTTCTCTCATTGTCAATAACCAATTCATTGTCAAATCGACAGAAATTTGACAAGATTTAGCGGAATTTATTTAACTTTGAGCGGGATCTTTGGGTACGGATTTCGTACTTATTTATGAACCAAACCGGGAACTGTCACTGTCAATTATCACGACTAACTATACAGTCTGACGAGGTAGTTAGTTAGAATCGCCCTGTTGTGCAGTTGAATTTTGCCAAAATATTCCAACGCTAACCCTTAACAAAATTTTTTTTTTTTTTGTTATTTTGGGTCCGTCTCAAATCAATAATTTTTAAAATTATTAACAATAGAGTGTCTCCCATTGTCAATAACCCATTTACTGTCATCAGACAGAAATTGACAGATTTACGGAAGTTTATTTTACTTTAAGGGGATCTTTGGTACGGATTTCTTACTTATTTTATGAACCAAAACACCAAACCGGGAACTGTCACTGTCAATCACCAACTAACTAAAGGAGTACAACTGGTCAGTTGTAAGAATCGCCCTGTTGTGCAGTTTGAATTTAAATCGTCAAAAAATCACAATGGCTAACCCCTATCAAATTTGTTAATTTTGGGTCCGTCTCAAATCAATAAATTCTTTAAAATTATTAACATAAGGGTCTCCCATTGTCAAATAACCATTATTGTTCAAATCGGACCGACATTGACAGATTACGGAAGTTTATTTAACTTTGAGCGGGATCTTTGGTACGGATTTCTTACTTATTTATGACCAAACGGGAACTGTCACTGGTCATCATCACGACTACTATAGAGTACACTGAGTGCAGTAGTAGAATCGCCCTGTTGTGCAGTTGAATTTTTTGCCAAAAATTCACAAGGCTAACCCTTTAACAATTTGTTAATTTTGGTTCGTCTCAAATCAATATATTCTATACAAATTATTACAAGGAGTTTCTCTCAATTGTCAAATAACTCAATTCAATGTCAATCGGACAGAAATTGCAGATTTACGGAAGTTTATTTAACTTTTAGTGGGGATCTTGGGGTACGATTTCTTCTTATTTAGGAACCCAACTCGGAACTGTCCACAGTCAATTATCACGAACGAACTATACAGAGACGTAGGCAGTAGTAAGAATCGCCCTGTGTGGCAGTTGAATTTTTTGCAAAAAATTACAAAGGCTAACCCCTTATCAAATTTGTTAATTTTGGTCCGGCTCAAAATCAATAAATTATTAAAAAAAAAAAAATTCTTAACAATAGAGTTCTCCCATTGTCAAATAACTAATTGATTGTCAAATCGACAGAAATTGACAGATTTACGGAAGTTTATTTAATTTTAAGCGGAATCTTTGGGTACGGATGGGGGATTACTCATTTATAAACCAAACCGGGAACTGTCACTGTCATCATTACGACTAACTATAGAGTAGAACTGGGGCAGTAGTAGAATCGCCCTTTGTGCAGTTGAATTTTTTGCCAAAAATCACTAAAGGCTAACCCCTTATCAAATTTGTTAATTTTGGTCCCCATCCAAATCAATAAATTCTTTAAAATTCTTAACAATGATGTTCTCCCATTGCAATCACCAATTCATTGTCAAATCATACAGAAATTGACAGATTACGGAAGTTTAATAACTTTAAGCGGAACTGTTTTGGTACGGATTTCTTACTCATTTATAACAAACGGGGAACTGTCACTGTCAATCATCACACTAACTATAGAGTATCACGTGGGCAGAGTAGAATCGCCCTGTTGTGCATTGAATTTTTTGCAAAAAAATTCACAAAGGCTAACCCTTATCAATTTGTATTTGGGTCCGTCTCAAATCAATAAATTCTAAAAATTATTACATAGAGTTCTCCGTATTGGTCAAATAACCCAATTCATTGTCAAATATCGGACAGAATTGACAGCTTCCGGCGAGTTTATTTAATTTTAAGCGGGATCTTTTGGGTACGGATTTCTTACTCATTTTATGAACAAACCGGAACTGTCCACTGTCAATTATCAGACTAACTATAGAGTAGGACGTGGGCAGTAGTATAATCGCCCCTGGTTGCAGTTGAATTTTTAGCCAAAAAGTCACAAAGGCTAACCCCGTATCAAATTTGTTAATTTTGGGTCCATCTCAAAATAATCAATAAATTCTTTAAAATTATTACATAGAGTTCTCCCATTGCAAATAACCATTACATTGTGTCAATTCGGACAGAAATTGACAGATTACGGATTTATTTAACTTTGAGTTTGGGGGAGCGGGATCTTTGGGTACGGATAATCTTACTTATTTATGAACCAAACCGGGACTGTCACTGTCAGTCATAACGACTAACTATAGAGTACACGAGTGCAGTAGTAGAATCGCCCTTTGTGCAGTTGAATTTTTTCGTGCCAAAATTCACAAAGGCGTTACCCTTACAAATGTGTTAATTTTGGGTCCGTCTCAAAATCATCAATATATTCTACAAAATTATTAACAAGGGAGTTTTCTCTCTTGTCAAATAACCAATTTCAATGTCAATCGGACAGAAAATTGAATAGATTTACGGAAAGTTTATTTAACTTTGAGCGGATCTTTAAGGTACGGATTCTTACTATTTATGAACCAACGCGGGAACTGTCACATCAATTATCACACTAACTATACGTAACGTAATCTGGCGTAGTAGAATCGCCCTGTGTGGCAAGTTGATTTTTGCCAAAATTCTTCACAAATGCTAACCGTCTGAACAATTTGTTAATTTTGGGTCCGTCTCAAAATCAATATATTATTTAAATTATTAAAATAGAGACTCTCCTTTGTCAAATAACCAATTCATTGTCAAATCGGAACAGAACTTGACAAGATTTAGCGGAAGTTTATTTAATTTTTAAGCGGGAACTTTAGTACGGATTTCTTACTCATGTATGAACCAACCGGAACTGTCACTGTCAATCATCACAACTACTATGAGTCACGTGGGCAGAAGTATAATGCGACTGTTGTGCAGTTGAATTTTTTGCAAAAAAATCACAAGGCTAACCCCTTATCAAATTTGTTGAATTTTGGGTCCGTCTCAAAAATCAATAAATTCTTAAATTATTAACACTCGAGTTCTCCCATTGTCAAATAACTAATTCATTGTCAAATCGGACAGAATTGACGATTTACGGAAGTTTATTAATTTAAGGTCGGGATCTTTGGTACGGATTTCTTACTCATTTATAAACCAACCGGGAACTGTCACTGTCAATCATCACGAACTAACTATAGAGTAGACTGGGGTCAGTAGTAGAATCGCCCTGTTGTGGCAGTTGAATTTTTTGCGCAAAAAATTTCACAAAGCTAACCCCTTATCAAATTTGTTAATTTTGGGTCCATCTCAAAATCATAAATTCTTTAAAATTATTACATAGAGTTTCTCCCATTTGTCAAATAACCAATTTCATTGTCAAATCAGTACAGAAATTGACAGATTTTACGAAGTTAAAATAACGTTAAGCGGGAACGTGGGTACGGATTTCCTTACCATTTATAACCCAACCGGGAACTTTCCTGTCAATCATCCCACATAACTACTAGAGTACACGTGGGCAGAAGTAAGAATCGTGCCCTGTTGGTGCAGTTGAATTTTGCAAAAAAAATTCACAAAGGCTAACCCCTTATCAAATTTGTTAATTTTTTTGGGGTCCGTCCTCAAAATCATAAATATCTTAAAAAATTATTAACAATAGAGTTCTCACATTGTCAAATGTGACCAATTGCATTGTCAAATCGGACAGACATTGACATGATTTACGGAAGTTTATTTCATTTAGAGCGGGATCTTTGGGTACGGAATTTCCTTACTCATTTATGAACCAAACGGGAAACTGTCAGCTGTCAATCATCACGACTACTAAGAGTAGACGTGGGCGATAGTAGTAATCGCCCTGTTGTGCAGTTGAATTTTTTGCCCAAAAAATTCACAAAGGCTCCCCCCTTATCAAATTTGTTAATTTTGGGGCCTATCTCAAACTCAATATTCTTTAAAATTATTAACAATAAGTTCTCCATTGTCCAAATAACCATTCATTGTCAACGGACAGAAATTGACAGATTTACGGAATTTTTATTTAACTTTGAGCGGGATCTTTGGTACGAATCTTACGTATTATGACCAAACCGACTGTCACGTCAGTCATCACGCCTAACTATAGAGTACGCGAGTGCAGTAGTAAGAACGCCCTTTGTGCAGTTTGAATTTTTCGCCAATAAATTACAAGCTAACCCTTACAAATTTGTTAATTTTGGTCCGTCTCAAAATCAATATATTCTACAAATTATTAACAAGGGAGTTCTCTCATTGTTCAATAACCAATTCAATGTCAAATCGGACAGAAATTTACAGATTTTACGAAGTTATTTAACTTTGATGCGGGATCTTTGGGTAGTCGGATTTCTTACTTATTTTTATGAACCCAAACCGGGAACTTGGGGGGTCACAGTCAATTATCCGACTAACTATACAGTAGACTTAGGCAGTAGTAGAATCGCCCTGTTGTGCAGTTGAAATTTTTTTGCCAAAATATTCACAAATGCTAACCTCCTTAACAAATTTGTTAATTTTGGGTCCGTCTCAAAATCAAAGGATATTATTTAAAATAGTACAATAAGAGTTCTCCCTTTGTCAAATAACCATTCATTGTCAAATCGGGACAGAAATTGGAAAGATTTACGGAAGTTTATTTACTTTTCAGCGGGAACTTTAGGTACGGATTTCTTACTCATTTTATGAACCAAACCGGAACCTGGTCACTGTCAATCATCACACTAACTAACTATAGAGTACACGTGGGCAGAGTAGATCCGCCCTGTTGTGGGCAGTTGAATTTTTTGCAAAAAATTCACAAAGGCTAACCCCTTATCAAATTTTGTTTAATTTGGTCCGTCTCAAATAAATAAATTCTTAAAAATTATTAACAATAGGAGTTTCTCCCATTGTCAAATACTAATTCATTGTCAAATCGGAGACAGAAATTGATAGATTTACGGGAAAGTTATTGAATTTAAGCGGGATCTTTGGTACGATCCTTACTCTTATAACTAAACGGACATGTCAACTGTCAATCTCACGACTAACTAAAGAGTATATCGTGGGCAGTAGTAAGAATCGCCGTTGTGCATATTGCATTTTTTGCCAAAAAATCACAAGGTTACCCTTATCAAATTTTGTTAATTGTGGGTCCCTCTCAAATCAATAAATTCTTTAAATTATTAACAATAAGAGTTCTTCTCCCCATTGTCAAATAACAATTCATTGTCAAATCGACAGAAATTGACAGATTTACGGAATTTTATTTAACTTAGGCGGGATCTTTGGTACTGGATTTCTTACTCATTTATTAACCAAACCGGGAACTGTCACTGTCCAATCATCACGACCTAACTATAAAAGTACACGAGTGCATTAGTTTATGATTCGCCCTGTTTTTGCAGTTTGAATTTTTCGCCAAAAAATTCACAAAGGCTGACCCCCTTAACAAATTTGTTAATTTGGGTCCGTCTCAAAATCAAATATTCTACAAAATTATTAACAAGGGAGTCTCCTCATTGTCAATAACCATTCATTGTCAAATCGGACAGAAATTGACAGATTTACGGAAGTTTATTTACTTGAGGCGGGATCTTTGGGTACGGATTTCTACTTATTTATGAACCAACGCGGGGAACTGTCACAGTCATTATCACGACTAACGATACAGTAACGTAGGCATAGTAGAGTCGCCCTGTTGTGCAGTTGAATTTTTTGCCAAAATATTCACAAAGGCTAGACCCCTTAAACAAATTTGTTAATTTTGGTCCGTGCTCAAAATCAATATATTAATTTAAAATTATTAACATAGAGTTCTCCCCATTGTCAAATAACCAATTCATTGTCAAATCAGACAGAAAATTGACAGAATTACGGGAAGTTAATAATTTAAGCGGGAACTTTGGTCCTGATTTCTTACTCATTATAACCAAACCGGGAACTGTCCACTTTCAATCATCCACAACTGAACATAGAGACAACGTGGGCGAAGTATGAATCGCTGTTTGTGGCAGTTGGAATTTTTTGCAAAAAAATTCCAAGGCTAACTCCCTATCAAATTTGTTATTTGGGTCCGTCGCAAAATCACTAAATTATTAAAATTATTACAATAGATTTTCTCCCATTGTCAAATAACCAATTCATGTGTCAAATCGACAGAAATTGACAGATTACGGAAGTTTATTTAATTTTAATCGGGATCTTTTGGGTACGATTTCTTACTCATTTATGACCAAACCGGGAACTGTCACTGTCATATCATCACGACGAACTATAGCAGTAACGTGGGCAAGTAGAGAATCGCCCTGTTGTGCCGTTGAATTTTTTTGCCAAAAATTCACAAAGGCTAACCCTTATCAAAATTGGTTAATTTTGGGTCCATGTCAAAATCAATAAATTCGTTAAGAATTATAACAATAGAGTTTCTCCCTATTGTCAATAACCAATTCATTGTCAATTGGACAGAAATTGACAGTTTTACGGAAGTTTATTTAAACTTTGCGGGATCTTTGGTGGATTTCTTACTCATTTATGAACAAACCGGGAACTGTCACTGGTCAATCCCCACGACTAACTATATAGTGACGTGGGCAGTATTAGAAGCGCCCTGTTGTGGCTGTTGATTTTTGGCCAAAAAATTCACAAGGCTAACCCCTTATCCAATTTGTTAATTTTGGGTCCGTCTCAAAATCAATAAATTCTTTAAAAAATTATTAACACTAGAGTTCTCTCTCCCCTTGTCAAATAACCATTCATTTCAAATCGGACAGAAATTGACAGATTTACGGAAGTTATTTAAAATTTGAGAGGAATATTTGGGTACGGAATTGTCTTACTTATTTATGAACCAAACCGGGAACTGTCACTGTCATTTAATCAGAAAAAAAAACAACTAACTAATAGAGTACAGTGGGCAGTAGCTAGAATCGCCCTGTTGTGCAGTTGAATTTTTCCCCAAAAAATTCACAAAGGCTAACCCCTTACCAAATTTGTTAATTTTGGTCCGGCTCCAATCAATATATTCCTTTAAAATTATTACAATAGAGTTCTCCCATTGTCAAATAACAATTTACTGTCAAAAGCCAGACAGAATTGACAGATTGACGGAAGTTTATTATACTTTAAGCGGGATGCTTTGGGTACAGATTTTCTTACTATTTATAACCAAACCGGGAACTGTGCACTGTCAATCATCACGACTAACTATAGAGTACACGTGGTGAGTAGTAGAATCGCCCTGTTGTGCAGTTAATTTTTCGCCAAAAAATTCCAAATGGCTACCCTTAACAAATTTTGGTTATTTTGGGCCGTTTTCAAAATCAATATATTCTACAAAATTATTACACAGGGAGTTCTCGTTATTGTCAAATAACCATTCATTGTTCAAATCGGACAGAAATTGACGATTTCTGGAAGTTTATTTAATTTTGAGCGGGATCTTTGGGTACGGATTTCCTTACTCATTTGATACCAAACCGGGAACTGTCACTGGTCCCCAATCATCACGACTTACTATAGAGTACACGTGTGCAGTAAGTAGAAAATCGCCCTGTTGTGCAGTTGAATTTTCGCCAAAAATTCACAAAGGCTAACCCCTTAACAATTTGTTAATTTTTGGGTCCGTCTCAAAATCATATATTCTATCAAAATTATTACAAGGGAGTTCTCTCATTGGTCAAATAACCAATTCATTGTCCAAATCGGACAGAAATTTGACAGATTTACGGAAGTGTTATTTAACTTTGAGCGGGATCTTTGGGGTACGGATTTCTTAACTTATTTCTGAACCAAACGGGAACTGTCAACTGTCATTATCCCGACTACTATACAGTAGTACGTAGGCAGTAGTAGAATCGTCGCCCTGTGTGGCAGTTGAATTTTTTGCCAAATATTCACAAAGGCTACCCCTTAACAACTTTGTTAATTTTGGGTCCGTCTCAAACAATATATTATTTAAAAAATTAATTAACAATAGAGTTCTCCCATTGTCAAATAACCAATTTACTGTCAAATCAGACAAGAAATTGACAGATTACGGAACGTTTATTTTACTTTATAGCGGGATCTTTGGTACGGATTTCTTACTTATTTTATGAACCCAACCGGGAACTGTCACGTCAATCATCACAACTAACTAAGAGTACACGTGGGACGAGTTGTAGAACCGCCCTGTTGTGCAGTTGAATTTATCGTCAAAAATTCACAATGGCTAACCCCTTATCAAATTGTTAATTTTGGGTCCGTCTCAAAATCAATAAATTCTTTAAAATTTTAACAATAGAGGTCTCCCATTGTCAAATAACCAATTCATTGTCAAATCGGACAGAAATTGACAGATTTACGGAAGTTTATTTAACTTTGAGCGGATCCTTTGGGTAGCGGATTTCTACTTATTTATGAACCAAACCGGAAACTGTCACTGTCAATCAGCAGCGACTAACTATAGAGTCACGAGTGCAGTAGTAAATCGCCCTGTGTGCAGTTGAATTTTTTGGCAAAAAATTCAAAAGTCTAACCCCTTAAACAAATTTGTTAATTTTGGGTTCGTCTCAAAATCAATATAATCTACAAATTATTTAACAAGGAGTTCTCTCATTGTCAAATAACCATTCAATGTCAAGATCGACAGAAATTGACAAGATTTAACGGAAGTTTATTTAACTTTGAGCGGGATCTTGGGTAAGGATTTTCTTACTTATTATGACCAACCGGGAACTGTCAACAGTCCAATTATCAGACTAACTATACGTAGTACGTAGGCATTTATTAGAATCGCCCTGTTTGTGCAGTTGAATTTTTGGCAAACAAATTCACAAAGGCTAGAACCCTATCAAATTTGTTAATTTTGGGTCCGTTCTCAAAAATCAATAAATTCTTAAAAATCATTAACAATAGAGTTCTCCCATTGTCCAAATCACTAATTGATTGTCAAATCGGACAGAAAATTGAAATTTACGGAGTTTATTTATTTTAAGCGGGAATCTTGGTACGGATTTCTTACTCATTTATAAACCAAACGTGAACTGTCACTGCAATCATTATTTACGCTAACTATAAGTAGACTGGGGCCGTAGTAGAATCGCCCTGTTTTGTTTTTTTGTGGGCAGTTTGAATTTTTGCCAAAAAATTCACAAAGGCTAACCCCTTTATCAAATTTTGTTATTTTGGTCATCTCAAATATCAATAAATTCTTTAAAATTATTAACAAATAGAGTTCTCCATTGTCCAAATAACCAATTCATTGTCAAATCAGACAGAAATTGACAGATTTATCGTAAGTTAAATAACTTTAAGCGGGAACTTTGGGTACGGATTTCTAAGAGTATAACAAACGGGAACTGTCACTGTCAATTCATCACAACTAACTATAGAGTACACACGTGGGCAAAGTAGAATCGCCCTGTTGTGCAGTTGAATTTTTTTGCAAAAAAATTCACAAGGCTAACCCCTTATCAAATTTGTTAATTTTGGTCCGTCTCAAAATCAATAATTCTTAAAAAATTATTAACAATAGAGTTCTCCCATTGTCAAATACCAATTCATTTTCAAATCGGACAGAAATTGAACAGATTTACGGAAGTTTATTTATTTTTAAGCGGGATCTTTGGGTACGGGATTTCTTAGCTCATTATGAACCAAACCGAACTGTCACGGTCAATTATCACACGACGAACTATAGAGTAGACGTGGGCAGTAGTAGAATGCCGCCCTGTTGTGCAGTTTGAATTTTTTTTGCCAAACAATTCACAAGGCTAAACCCCTTATCAATTTGTTAATTTTGGGTCCATCTCAAATCAAATAAATTCTTTAAAATTATTAACAATAGAGTTCTCACATTGTCAAATAACGCATTCATTGTCAAATCGGACAGAAATTGACAATTTACGGAAGTTTATTTAACTTTGGAAGGCGGATCTTTGGGTACTGTATTCTTACTTTTTATGAACAACCGGAAACTGTCACTGCTGCAGTCTATCACTACTAACTATAGATACCAGTGCAGTATAGAATCGCCCTGTTGTGCAGTTGAATTTTCGCCAAAAAATTCACAAGGCTTACCCCCCTTAACAATTTGTTAATTTTGGGGTCCGTCTCAACATCAATATATTCTACAAAATTATTAACACAGGGCGTTTCTCTCATTGTCAACTACCAATTCAATGTCAATCGACAGAAATTGATAGAATTTACGAAAGTTTATTTAACTTTGAGCGGATCTTTAAGTACTGATTTCTACTTATTTATGAACAAACCGTGGAACTGTCACAGTCAATTATCACGACTAACTATAACGTAGACGTAGGCAGTAGTAGAATCGTCCCTGTTGGCAGTTGAATTTTTTGCCCAAAATATTCCCAAATGCTAACCTCTTAACAATTTGTTTAATTTTGGGTCCCGTCTCAAAATTCATTATTATTTAGAAATTATTAAAATAGAGTTCTCGCTCGCTTTGTCCAATAACCAAATTCATTGTGCAAATCGCGACAGAAATTGACAGATTTACGGAAGTTTATTTAATTTTAATAAGCGGGGGGAAATTTAGGTACGGATTTCTTACTCATTTTGATGAACCAAACGGGAACTGTCCACTGTCAATCTCACCAACTAACTATAGAGTACACGTGGGCAGAAGTAGAATCGGGCGACCTGTTGTGCAGTTGAATTTTTTGCAAAAAAATTCACAAAGGCTAACCCTTATCAAATTTGTTAATTTGGGTCCGTCCTCAATCATAAATTCTTAAAAATTATTACAGATTAGTTCTCCCATTGTCAAATAACTAATTCATTGTCAAATCGGACAGAAATTGACAGATTTACGGAAATTATTTAACTTTTAAGGGGGTCTTTGGGTACGGGTTTTTTATCATTTATGAACCAAACGGGGAAATGCACTGTCAATCATACGACTAATATAGAGTAGCGGGGAGTGAGAACGCCCCGTTTTTGGGAGTTAATTTTTTTCCAAAAAAATTTACAAAGGCTACCCTTTTCAAATTTTTTTAAATTTGGGTCCGTCTCAAAATCATTTAAAATTTTTTTTAAATTATAACACTAGAGTTTCCCATTGTCCAATAACCAAATTTATTGTCAAACGGACAGAAATTGACAGATTTTCGGAAGTTATTAAATTGAAGGAATATTTGGGTACGGATTTCTTACTTTTTTTAAAAAAACCGGGAACTTCACGTCAATCATCACAACTAATATAGGACAGTGGGGAGTAGTAGAATCGCCCTGTTGTGCAGTTTTAATTTTTCCCCAAAAAATCCAAAGCTAAACCCCCCAAAAAATTTGTTAATTTTGGGTCCGTCTCAAAATCAATATATTCTTTAAAAAAATTTAAAAAATAAGTCTCCCATTGTCAAAATTTCAATTTTAAATGCAAATCAAAAGAATTGAAGTTTTTCGGAAGTTTATTTACTTTAACGGGATCTTTGGGTCGGATTTCTTTTTTTTTGAACCAAAAACCCGGGGAAATGTCACTGTCAATCATCACGTAAAATATAGAGTAACGTGTGCATAGTAGAATCGCCCCGGGGCAGTTGAATTTTTCGCCAAAAAATTCACAAAAGGGAACCCCCTTTAAAAAATTTGTTAAATTTTTGGGGCCGTCTCAAAAACAATTATTCTACAAATTATTAACACGGGAGTTCTCTTATTGTCAAATAACCAATTCATTGTCAAATCGGACAGAAATTTACAGATTTACGGAAGTTTATTTAACTTTGAGCGGGATCTTTGGGTACTGATTTCTTACTTATTTATGAACCAAACCGGGAACTGTCACTGTCAATCATCACGACTAACTATAGAGTACACGAGTGCAGTAGTAGAATCGCCCTGTTGTGCAGTTGAATTTTTCGCCAAAAAATTCACAAAGGCTAAACCCTTAACAAATTGGTAATTTGGGTCGTCTCAAAATCAATATTCTACAAAATTATTAACAAGGGAGTTCTCTTATTGTCAAATAACCAATTCAGTGTCAAATCGGACAGAAATTGACAGATTTACGGAAGTTTATTTAACTTTGAGCGGGATCTTTGGGTACGGATTTCTTACTTATTTATGAACCAAACCGGGAACTGTCACAGTCAATTATCACGACTAACTTAACAGTAGACGTAGGCAGTAGTAGAATCGCCCTGTTGTGCAGTTAAATTTTTTGCCAAAATATTCACAAAGGCTAACCCCTTATCAAATTTGTTAATTTTGGGTCCGTCTCAAAATCAATTAATTCTTAAAAATTATTAACAATTGAGTTCTCCCATTGTCAAATAACCAATTCATTGTCAAATCGGACAGTAATTGACAGATTTACGGAAGTTTATTTAAATTTGAGAGGAATATTTTGCGGTACGGATTTCTTACTTATTTATGAACCAAACCGGGAACTGTCACTGGCAATCATCACAACTAACTATAGAGTACACGCGGGCAGTAGTAAACATCGCCCTGTTGTGCAGTTGAATTTTTTCCCCAAAAAATTCACCAAAAGGTAACCCCTTAACAAATTGTTAATTTTGGGTCCGTCTCCAAAACATATATTCTTTAAAATTATTAACAATAGCGTCTCCCAGTAGTCAAAATACCAATAACTGTCAAAATCAGGGACAGAAATTGACAGATCTTAAGGGAGAGTTTATTTTACTTTGAGCGGGATCTTTTGGATTAGGATGTCTTACTTATTTATGAACCAAAACGGAACTGTCACTGTCAATCATCACGACTAAACTATAGAGTACACGTGTGCAGTAGTAGAATCGCCTCCCCTGTTGTGCAGTTGAATTTTTCGCCAAAACCCCCTTCACAACAGGCAACCCCTCTAAACAAATTTGTTGATTTTGGGTCCGTCTCCAAAATCAATAATCTACAAAATATTAAACACGGGAGGAGTTCTATCCTTATTGTCAAATAACAATTCATTGTCAAAATCCGGAAGAAATTGACAGATACCCCCCCCCCCCCCCTGGAATTTTATTTAACTTTGAGCGGGATCTTTGGGTACGGATTTCTTAATATTTATGAACCAAACGGGAACCTTCACTGTCAATTATCACGACACATAACTATTACAGTAGACGTAGGCAAGTAGTAGAATCGCCCCTGTTTGTGCAGTTGAATTTTTTGCCAAAATATTCAAAAGGCTACCCCTTAACAATTTGTTAATTTGCGGATCCGTATCAAAATCAAATATAGTATTTAATAAATTTATTAACAATAGAGTTCTCCCATTGTCAAATCACCAATTTACTGTCAAACAGACAGAAATTGACCGATTTACGGAAGTTTATTTACTTTAAGCGGATCTTTGGGTACGGATTTCTTACTTATTTTGAAACCAAACCGGGAACGTGCACATGTCAATCTTCACGACCTAACTATAGAGTACACGAGTGCAGTAGTAGAATCGCCCTGTTTGCCAGTTGAATTTTTGGCCAAAAAATTACAAAGGCTAACCCGTCCTTAACCAAATTGGTAATTTTTGGGTCCGTCTCAAAATCAATATATTCTACAAATTTGATAACAAGGAGTTTGCTCATGCAAATAACCAATTCAGTGTCAAATCAGGGACAGAGAAATTGACAGAGTACGGAAGTTCATTTTAACTTTGAGCGGGATCTTTGGGTACGGATTTCTTACTCTCATTTATGAACCAAACCGGGAACTGTCCACAGTCAATTATTCACGACTAACTTTACAGTAGACGTAGGCAGTTAGTAGAATCGCCCTGTTGTGCAGTTTGAAATTTTTTGCCAAAAATATTCACAAAGGCTAACCCTCTTAACAAATTTGTTAATTTTGGGTCCGTCTCAAAATCAATATTATTATTTAAAAATATTAAACATAGAGTTCACCCATTTAAATACCAATTCATTGTCAATCGGACAGAAATGACAGATGTACGGAAGTTTAAATAACTATAAGCGGGAACTTTGGGTACGGATTCTTACTCATTTATGAACCAAACCGGGAACTGTCACTGTCAATCATCACAACTAACTAAGAGTACACGTGGGCAGTAGTAGCAATCGCCCTGTTGTGGCAGGTGAATTTTTCGCCAAAAAAATCACAAAGGCTAACCGCTTACAAAATTGTAATTTTGGGTCCGTCTTCAAATCAATATATTCTCACCCAAAATTATTTACAAGGGAGTTCTCTTATTGTCAAATAACCAATTCATTGATCAAATCGGACAAGAATTGCAGAATTTACGGAAGTTTATAAAACTGTTGAGCGGGATCTTTGGGTACGGATTTCTTACTTATTAGGAACCAAAACGGAACTGTCACTGTCAATTCATCACGGAATAACTATATGAGTACACGTGTGCAGTTAGTAAGAATCGCTCTGGTGTGCAGTACAATTTTTCGTCATAAAATTCACTAAGGCTAACCCCTTAAACAAATTTGTTAATTTGGGTCCGTCTCAAAATCAATATATTCTACCAAAATTATTAACAAGGGAGTGCTTCTCATTGTCAAATAACCAATCATTGTCAAATCGGACAGAATGACAGAGTTATGGAAGTTTATAAACTTTGAGCGGCGGCTCTTTGGGTACGGATTTCTTACTTATTTATGAACCAAAAACCGGGAAAACTGTACTGTAATGATCACGATAAAACTATACAGTAGACGTAGGCAGTAGTAGAATCGCCCTGTTGTGCAGTTGAATTTTTGAAAAAAATTCACTAAGGCTAACCCCTAACCAAATTTGTTAATTTTGGGTCCGTCTCAAAAACAATATATTATTTAAAATTATTAACAATAGAGTATACCATTGTATCAAATAACCCAATTTCCTGTCAAACAGACAGAAATGACATATTTACGGAAGTTTGTATATACACTTTAAAGCGGGATACTTGGGGTAGGGATTTCTTACTTATTTATGAACCAAAACGGGACTGGTCACTGTCACAATCATCACAACTAACATAGAGGTAACACGTGCAGGTTGAGAATTCGCCCTGTTTGAGTTGAATTTATCACCAAAAAAATTCCAAAGGTAACCCCTTATCAAAAATATGTTAATTAAGGGTCCGTCTCAAAATCAAATTTAATTCTTTAAAATTATTAACATGAGAGTTCTCCCATTTGTTCAAATAACCAATTCATTGTCAATATCGGACAGAAATTGACAGATTTAACGGAAGTTTATATTAACTTGAGCGGATCCTTTGCGGGTACGAGATTTCTACTTATTTATGGAAACAAACCGGGAACTGTCACTGCTCAATCATCCCGACTAACTATAGAGTACACGAGTGCGTAAGTAGAATCGCCCTGTTAGTGCAGCTTGGAAATTTTTCGCCACAAAAATTCACAAAGGCTAAAACCCACCTCTAACAAATTTGTTAAATTGGGTCAGCTCAAAATCAATAGAATGTCTACAAAATTATTAACTAGGGAGTTCTCTCATTGTATAAATAACCAAATCAGTGTCAAAATCGGACAGAAATTGGACAGAGTTTACTGAAAGTTTATTAACTTTGAGCGGGGCAGATCTTTGGGGTACGTACAGGATTTTCTTACTTATTATTGAACAAACCGGGAAACTGTTCACAGTCAATTATCACGACTAACTAATACAGTAGACGAGGCAGTAGTAGAATTACGCCCTGTTGTTGCAGGTGAATTTTTTGCCAAATCTTCACAAAAGGCTAACCCCTAACAAGGTATTGTTAATATTGGGGATTTCCGTCTCCAAAATCAATATATTATTTAAAATTATTTAAAAATAGCGTTCTCCCACATTTCAATAACCAATTCATTTCGAACGTGGACAGAAAATTGGTACAGATTTTTACGGAAGTTATTAAAAAACTTTAAGCTGAGAGAACTTTGGGTACGGATGTCTTACTCATTTTATGAACAAACCGGGAACGGTCACTATGTCACTCATCAAACTAACTAAAGATGTACACGTGGGCAGGAAGTAGAATAGACCATGTTGGGCTGTGAATTTTTTGCAAACAAAAAAGTCACAAAGGCTAACCCCCTTATCAAATTTGTTAATTTTGGGTCCGCTCTCAAAATCAATAAATTCTTTAAAAATATTAACAATAAGAGTTCTCCCATTGCAAATAAACCAATTCATTGTCAAATCGGACAAAAATTTACCAGATTTACGGAAGGTTAATTTAATTTTAAGCGCGGACTTTTGGTACAGATTTCTCTACTCATTTAATTGAACCAAACCGGGAACTGTCACTGTCAATCATCACGACTAACGATAGACGTACACAGAGTGCAGTAGTAGAATCGCCCTGTTGTTGCAGTTGAATTTTTCGCGAAAAAAATTCACAAAGGCTAACCCCTAACAATTTGTTACTTATTGGGTCAGTCTCAAAATCAATTTATTCTACAACAATATAACAAGGGAGTTCTCTCATGTCCAAATAACCAATCAGTGTCAAATCGGACAGGAAATTGACAGATTACGGACAGTTGATTTAACGTTGGAGCAGGGATCTTTGGATACGTATTCTTACTTATTATGAACCAAAACCGGGAACTGGTCACAAGTCAATTATCCAGACTAACTTTACAGTAGACGTAGGCGAGTAGTAGAATCGCCCTGAGTTGTGCAGTTGAATTTTTTGCCAAAATATCACAAAGGCCTAACACCTAAACAAATTTGTTAATTTTGGGTCCGTTCTCAAAATCAATATATTATTAAAATTATTAAACAATAGAGTTCACCCATTGTCAAATAAACCAATTCATGTCAAATCGGACAGAAATTGACAGATTTAACAGGAAGGTTTAAATAACTATAAAGCGGGAACTGTTGGGACGGAGTTTCTTACTCATTTATGAACCAAACCAGGGAAACTGTCACTTGTCACATCATCATCCAACCTAAACTATAGAGTAGACGGTGGGCGAGTAGTAGAACGCCCTAGTTGTGCAGTTGAATTTTTCGCCCAAAAAATTCACAAAGGCTAACCCCTTTAACAATTTGTTAATTTTGGGTCCGTCTCCAAAATCAATTTATTCTACAAAATTATTTACAAGGGATTCTCTGATTGTCAAATAACCAATTCATTGTCAAACGGGGACAGAAATTGACAGGAGTTTACGGAAGTTTTATGAACACTTTGAGCGGGATCTTTGGGTACGGATTTCTTACTTATGTTATGAACCAAGAGCCTGGAACTGTCACACTGTCACTCATCCCGACTAAACTATAGAGTACACATGTGTGGCAGTAGTAGAATCGCTCTGTTGTGCAGTTGAATTTTTCGCCAAAAAATTCACTAAGGCTAAACCCCTAACAACTTTGTTAATTTTTGGGTCTCGTCTCAAAAATCAAATATTCTCTACAAAGAATTATAACAACGGGAGTTCTCTCTCATTGTCAAATAAACCCAATTCATTGTCAAATCGGACAGAAATTGACAGATTTATGGAAGTTTATTTACCTTTGAGCGGGATCTTTGGGTACGGATGTCTTACTTATTTATGAACAAACCGGGAACTGTTACTGTCAATGATCTACGGACTAACTATTACAGTAGAGGTAGGCAGTAGTAGAATCGCCCTGTGAGGGTGTGAGTTGACATTTTTTGACAAAATATTCCACCTGAGGCAACCACCTTAACAAAATTGTAATTTTGGTCCGTCTTCAAAATCAATATATTATTTAAAATTATTAACAATAGAGTTTACCATGTGTCAAAATAAACCAAATTTACTGTCAAATCAGAAGAAAGTGACATATTTACGGAAGTTTATATTACTTTTAAGCGGGATCTTTGGGTACGGATTCTTTACTTATTTATGAACCAAAACCGCGGAACTGTCACTGTCCCAATCCTCAAACTAACTATAGAGTACACCCAGTGGGCAGTTGTAGAATCGCCTATTGTGTTGCAGTTGAATTTATCGCCCAAAAAAAAAGATTCACAAAAGGCTAACCCCCTGTTATCAAATTTGTTAACATTTATGGGTCCGTCTCAAAACAATAATTCTTTTAATATATTATAACACAATAGAGTTCTCCCATTGTTTAATAACCAATTTCATTGTCAAATCTGGACAGAAATTGACAGATTTACGGACAGTTTATTTAACTTGAGCGGAGATCTTTGGGTACGGATTTCTTACCTTATTTATGCAAACAAACCGGGAACTGTCACTGTCAATCATCACGACTATAACTATAGATTGTACACGAGTGCAGTAGTAGTAATCGCCCTGGTGTGCAGTTGAAATTTTGTCGCCAAAAAAACACAGAAGGCTAAACCCCCCTTAACAAATTGTAATTTGGGTCTCCCGTCTCAAAAATCAATATATATCTACAAAATATTATTAACTAGGGGAGTTCTCTCATCTGTTAAATACCAAGTGTTTACAGTGTCAAATCGGACAGAAATTGGACAGATTTAGGCCACAACACACTACAGACCAACGGGGAAGGGGCTACCGCTTACTGAAGTTTATTTAACTTTGAGCGGGATCTTTTGGTACGGATGTCGTTATTATTTATGCAACCAACCGGGAACTGTCACAGTCAAGTATCACGACGTATACTATACAGTAGACGTAGGCAGTAGTAGAATCGCCTGATTGTGCAGTGAATTTTTTGCAAAATATTCACAAAGGCTAACCCCTTAACAAATTTGTTAATTTTGGGTCACGTCTCAAAATCAATATATTATTTAAAATTATTAACAATAGAAGTTCTCCCATGGGCAGAATATAACCAATTCGATATGTCGATTGGACAGGAAATTGACAGATTTACGGAAGTTTAATAACTTCTAAGCGTAGGAACTCTTGGGTACGGATTTCCTACTCATTTATGAACCAAACCGGGAAACTGTCACTGTCAGAATCATACACTAATTAAGAGTACACGTGGGCAGAAGTAGACATGCCCCTGTGTTGCTGGTGAATTTTTTGCAAAAAAAAATTCACAAAGGTAACCCTTATCAAATTTGTTATTTTGGGGGTCGTATCATCAAAAGATCAATAAGAATTGTCTTAAAAAATATTAACACAATGAGAGCATTCTCCCATGTCAAAATAACCAGATTCATTGTCAAATCGGACAAAAATTTACAGGATTACTAACGAGCACAGTTATTTAATTTTAAGCCGGGATCTGTGGGTAACAGATTTCTTATCAATTAGAATCCAAACCGGGAAATGTCAGAACTTCAAATCATCAACAGGACTAACTTATAGAGTTACACGAGTGCAGTAGTTACGAATGCCTGCTGTTGTGCCAGATTGAATTTTTTCGCCAAAAAACACTTGACACAAAGGCTAACCCCTTAACAAATTTGTTATAATTTTGGGTCCGTATGTGCCAAAATATCAATTTTTCTACAAAAATTATTAACAAGGGAGTTTCTCTCATGTCAAATAACCAATTCAGAGTCAAATCGGACAGAAATTGACAGATTACGGAAGTTTATTTAACTTTGAGCGGGATCTTTGGATACGTATTTCTTACTTATTTATGAACCAAACCGGGAACTGTCACAGTCAATTATCACGACTAACTTTACAGTAGACGTAGGCAGTAGTAGAATCGCCCTGTTGTGCAGTTAAATTTTTTGCCAAAATATTCACAAAGGCTAACCCCTTAACAAATTTGTTAATTTTGGGTCCGTCTCAAAATCAATATATTATTTAAAATTATTAACAATAGAGTTCACCCATTGTCAAATAACCAATTCATTGTCAAATCGGACAGAAATGACAGATTTACGGAAGTTTAAATAACTTTAAGCGGGAACTTTGGGTACGGATTTCTTACTCATTTATGAACCAAACCGGGAACTGTCACTGTCAATCATCACAACTAACTATAGAGTACACGTGGGCAGTAGTAGAATCGCCCTGTTGTGCAGTTGAATTTTTTGCCAAAAAATTCACAAAGGCTAACCCCTTATCAAATTTGTTAATTTTGGTCCGTCTCAAAATCAATAAATTCTTAAAAATTATTAAACAATGAGAGTTCTCCCATTGTCAAATACCAATTCATTGTCAAATCGGACAGAAATTGACAGATTTACGGAAGTTTATTTAAATTTGAGAGGAATGTTTGGGTACGGATTTCTTACTTATTTATGAACCAAACCGGGAACTGTCACTGTCAATCATCACAACTAACTATAGAGTACACGTGGGCAGTTGTAGAATCGCCCTGTTGTGCAGTTGAATTTATTGCCAAAAAATTCACTAAGGCTAACCCCTTAACAAATTTGTTAATTTTGGGTCCGTCTCAAAATCAATATATTCTACAAAATTATTAACAAGGGAGTTCTCTCATTGTCAAATAACCAATTCATTGTCAAATCGGACAGAAATTGACAGATTTACGGAAGTTTATTTAACTTTGAGCGGGATCTTTGGGTACGGATTTCTTACTTATTTATGAACAAAACCGGGAACTGTCACTGTCAATTATCACGACTAACTATACAGTAGACGTAGGCAGTAGTAGAATCGCCCTGTTGTGCAGTTGAATTTTTTGACAAAATATTCACAAGGCTAACCCCTTAACAAATTTGTTAATTTTGGGTCCGTCTCAAAATCAAATATATTTAAAATTATTAACAAGGGAGTTCTCTCATTGTTAAATAACCAATTCAGTGTCAAATCGGACAGAAATTGACAGATTTACTGAAGTTTATTTAACTTTGAGCGGGATCTTTGGGTACGGATTTCTTACTTATTTATGAACCAAACCGGGAACTGTCACAGTCAATCATCACGACTAACTATAGAGTACACGAGTGCAGTAGTAGAATCGCCCTGTTGTGCAGTTGAATTTTTCGCCAAAAAATTCACAAAGGCTAACCCCTTAACAAATTTGTTAATTTTGGGTCCGTCTCAAAATCAATATATTCTACAAAATTATTAACAAGGGAGTTCTCTGATTGTCAAATAACCAATTCATTGTCGAATTGGACAGAAATTGACAGATTTACGGAAGTTTAAATAACTTTAAGCGAGAACTTTGGGTACGGATTTCTTACTCATTTATGAACCAAACCGGGAACTGTCACTGTCAATCATCACAACTAACTATAGAGTACACGTGGGCAGAAGTAGAATCGCCCTGTTGTGCTGTTGAATTTTTTGCAAAAAAATTCACAAAGGCTAACCCTTATCAAATTGTTAATTTTGGGCCGTCCAAAATCAATAAATTTTAAAAATTATTAACAATTTGAGTTCTCCCATTGTCAAATAACCAATTTATTGTCAAATCGGACAGAAATTGGGCAGATTTACGGAAGTTTATTTAATTTTAAGCGGGATCTTTGGGTACGGATTTCTTACTCATTTATGAACCAAACGGAACTGTCATGTCAATCATCAGACTAACTATAGAGTACACGAGTGCAGTTAGTAGAAATCGCCCTGTTTTGCAGTTGAATTTTGCGCCAAAAAATTCACAAAGGCTAACCCCTTAACAAATTTGTTAAATTTTTGGGTCCGTTCAAAATCAATTATTCTACAAAATTATTAACAAGGGAGTTCTTCATTGTCAAATAAAACCAATTCAGGGGTCAAATCGGACAGAAAAATTGACAGATTTACGGAAGTTTATTTAACTTTGAGCGGGATCTTTGGGACGGATTTTTTACTTATTTATGAAAAAAACCGGGAACTGTCACTGTCAATCATCACGACTAACTATAGAGTACACGAGTGCAGTTAGTAGAATCGCCCTGTTGTGCAGTTTGAATTTTTCGCCAAAAAATTCACAAAGGCTAACCCCTTAACAAATTTGTTAATTTTGGGTCCGTCTCAAAATCAATATATTCTACAAAATTATAAACTAGGGAGTTCTTCATTGTTAAATAACCAATTCAGTGTCAAATCGGACAGAAATTGACAGATTTACTGAATGTTATTTAACTTTGAGGGGGATCTTTGGGTACGGATTTCTTACTTATTTATGAACCAAACCCGGGGAAAATGTCACAGGGCAATTATCACGAATAACTATACAGTAGACGTAGGCAGTAGTAGAATCGCCCCTGTTGTGCAGTTGAATTTTTTGCCAAAAATTCACAAAAGGCTAACCCCTTTAACAAATTTGTTAATTTTGGGTCCGTCTCAAAATCAATAATTATTTAAAAATTATTAACAATAGAGTTCTCCCATTGTCAAAAAACCAATTCATTGTCGAATCGGACAGAAATTGACAGATTTACGGAAGTTTAAAAAACTTTAAGCGAGAACTTTGGGTACGGATTCTTACTCATTTATGAACCAAACCGGGAACTGTCACTGTCAATCAATCACAACTAACTAAAGAGTTTCACGTGGGCAGAAGTAGGGAAACGCCTGTTGTGCTGTTGAATTTTTTGCAAAAAAATTCACAAAGGCTAACCCCTTTTCAAATTTGTTAAATTTTGGGTCCGTCTCAAAACAATAAATTCTTAAAAATTATTAACCCAATAGAGTTCTCCCATTGTCAAAGAACCAATTTATTGTCAAATCGGACAAAAAATTTACAGATTTACGGAAGTTTATTTTAATTTTAAGCGGGATCTTTGGGTACAGATTTCTTATCATTTATGAACCAAACCGGGAACTGTCACTGTCAATCATCACGACTAAAAATAGAGTACACGAGTGCAGTTTGTAGAATCGCCTGTTTTGCAGTTTAATTTTTTTGCCAAAAAATTCACAAAAGGCTAACCCCCTTAACAAATTTGTTAATTTTTGGGGCCGTCTCAAAATCAATTTATTCTACAAAATTATTAACAAGGGAGTTCCTCATTGTCAAATAACCAATTCAGTGTCAAATCGGACAGAAAATTGACAGATTTACGGAAGTTTATTTAAAATTTGGGGCGGGATCTTTTGGGTACGTATTTTTTACTTATTTAGAACCAAAAACCGGGAACTGTCACGTCAATTATCACGACTAACTTACAGTCG